>JAGKPW010001099.1:0-38319 GCA_019926035.1 Melaleuca alternifolia
AAAGGAGACGAACTCCTTTAGATTGGACCAAAAGGAGACGAACTCCTTAGAAGGGACTAAAAGAAGACGAACTCCTTTAGATTGGACCAAAAGGAGACGAACTCCTTAGATTGGACCAACAGGAGACGAACACCCTTATATTGGACCAAAAGGAGACGAACTCCTTAGAAGGGACCAAAAGGTGACGAACTCCCTTAGGTTGGACCAAAAGGAGACAAACTACTTAGATTAGACGAAAAGGAGTTGAAGTCCATAGATTGAACCAAAAGGAGACGAACTCCTTAGAAGGGACCAAAAGGAGACGAACTCCATTAGATTGGACCAAAAGGAGACGAACTCCTTAGAATGTACCAAAAGGAGACGAACTCCATAGAATGGACCAAAAGAAGACGAACTCCATTAGATGGGACCAACAAGAGTGGAAGTTACTTAGAATGGACCAAAAGGAGACAAACTCCCTTAGATTGGACCAACAAGAGAGGAACTTACTTAGAATGGACCAAAAGGAGACGAACTCCTTAGAATGGACCAAAAGGAGACGAACTCCCTTCGATTGGACCAAAAGGAGAGGAACTCCTTAGATTGGACCAACAGGGGACGAACTCCCATAGATTTGACCAACATGTGACGAACTTACTTTGAATGGACCAAAAGGAGATGAACTCCATAGAAGAGACCAAAAGGAGACGACCTCCTTAGAATGGACCAAAACCAGACGAACTCCCTTAGATTGGACCAACAGGAGACGAACTCCTTGAGATTGGACCAACAAGAGAGGAACTTACTTAGAATGGACCAAAAGGAGAAGAACTCCCTTAGATTGGACCAACAAGAGAGGAACTAACTTAGAATGGAAACCAAAAGGAGACGAACTCCCTTAGACTGGATCAAAAGGAGACGAACTCCCTTAGATTGGACAAAAAGGAGATTAACTCCTTAGAAGGGACCAAAAGGAGACGAACTCCCTTAGATTGGACCAAAAGGAGTCAAACTCGTTAGAATGGACGAAAAGGAGACGAACTCCTTAGAATAGACCAACAGGAGACGATAGATTGGACCAAAAGGAGACGAACTCTTTTAGATTGGACCAAGAGGAGACGAACTCCTTAGATTGTACCAACAGGAGCCGAACTCCCTTAGATTGGACCAACAAGAGAGGAACTTACTTAGAATGGACCAAAAGGACACGAACTTCTTAGAAGAGACCAAAAGGAGACGAACTCCCTTAGATTGGACCAAAAGGAGACGAACTCCTTAGATTGGACCAACATGATATGAACTCCCTTATATTGGACCAACAAGATAGGAACTTACTTAGAATGGACCAAAAGGAGACGAACTCCTTAGATTGGACCAACAGGGAAACGAAATCCTTAAAGGAACCAAAGGGAGACGACTCCCCTTAGGTTTGACCAAAGAGTCGCACTCCCCATACCTTTGCAAACCAAAGGAGACGAACTCCTTAGAAAGGGACCCAAAAGGAAGAATGAACTTCTTTTAGATTGACCAAAAGGAGTCGAACTCCTTAGAATGGACCAAAAGGAGACGAACACCTTAGAAGAGACCAAAAGGAGACTAACTCCCTTAGATTGGACCAAAAGGAGACGAATTCCCTTAGATTGGACCAAAAGGAGTCGAACTCCTTAGAATGGACCCAAAGGAGACGAACTCCTTAGAATAGACCAACAGGAGATGAAAAATCTTAGATTGGACCAAACGGAGACGAACTCCTTTAGATTGGACCAAGAGGAAACGAACTCCTTAGATTGTACCAACAGGAGCCGAACTCCCTTATATTGGACCAACAAGAGAGGAACTTACTTAGAATGGACCAAAAGGACACGCACTCCTTAGAAGAGACCAAAAGCAGACGAACTCCCTTAGATTGGACCTAAAGGAGACGAACTCCTTAGATTGGACCAACTGGAGCCGAACTCCCTTAGATTTGACCAACAAGAGAGGAACATACCTAGAGTGGACCAAAAGGAGACGAACTCCCTTAGATTGGACCAAAAGGAGACAAAATCCTTAAAATGGACCAAAAGGAGACGAACTCCCTTAGGTTGGACTAAAAGGAGTCGCACTCCATACATTGAACCAAGAGGATACGAACTCCTTAGAAAGGACCAAAAGGAGATGAACTTCTTTAGATTGGACCAAAAGGAGTCCAACTCCTTAGAATGGACCAAAAGGAGACGAACACCTTAGAAGAGACCAACAGGAGACGAACTCCCTTAGATTGGACCAAAAGGAGTGGAACTCCTTAGATTGGACCAAAAGGAGACGAACTCCTCAGATTGGACCAATAGGAAACGAACTCCCTTAGATTGAACCAAAAGGAGACGAACTCCTTTAGATTGGACAAAAAGGAGACGAACTCCTTAGATTGGACCAACAGGAGACGAACTCCCCTAGATTGGACCAAAAGGAGATGAACTCCATTTAGAATGGACCAAAGGAGAAGACGAAACCTCCCTTAGAATGGACCAACAGGAGACTACCCTCCCCTTAGATTGGACCAACAGGAGACGAACTTCCCCTGAGATTGGCCAACAAGGAGAGGAACTACTTAGAATGTACCAAAGATACGAACTCCCTTAGATTGGACCAACAAGAGCGGAACTTATTAATGGACCAAAAGTAACTACTCCTTACAAGAGACTAAAAGGAGACGAACTCCCATTAAGTGGACCAAAGAGCTAACTCCTTCAATGGACCAAAAGGGACTAACTTCCTTAGATTGGACCAACAGGAGACGAACTTACTTAGAATGGACCAAAAAGAGATGAAATCTTCAAAATGGCCTAAAAGGAGACGAACTCCTTTAGATTGGACCGAAAGGAGATGACCTCCTTAGATTGGACCCACCGGAAATGAACTCCCTTAGACTGGATTGACAAGAGACGAACATACTTAGATAGGACCGAAAGGAGACGAACTCCTTAGAATGGACCAAAAGGAGACGAACTCTCTTCGATTGGACCAAAATGAGAGGAACTTCTTAGATTGGACCAACAGGGGACGAACTCCCTTAGATGGGACCAACAAGAGAGGAAGTTACTTAGAGTGGACCAAAAGGAGACAAACTCTTTAGAAGGGACCAAAAGGAGACCAACTCCCTCAGATTGGACCAAAAGGAGACGAACTTCTTAGAATGGACCAAAAGGAAACGAACTCCCTTAGATTGGACCAACAAGAGAGGAACTTACTTAGAATGGACCAAAAGGAGACGAACTCCTTAAAAGAGACCAAAAGGAGACGAACTCCCTTAGATTGGACCAAAAGGAGACGAACACCCTTAGATTGGACCAAAAGGAGTCGAACTCCTAAGAATGGACCAAAAGGAGACGAACTCCTTAGAAGAGACCAACAGGAGACGAACTCCCTTAGATTGGACCAAAAGAAGACCAACTCCCTTAGGATGGACCAAAAGGAGACGAACTATTGAGAATGGACCAAAAGGAGACGAACTCCCTTAGGTTGGACCAAAAGGACTCGCACTGCGTAGATTGAACCAAAAGGAGACGAACTCCTTAGAAAGGACCAAAAGGAGACGAACTCCTTTAGATTGGACCAAAAGGAGTCGAACTCCTTAGAATGGACCAAAAGGAGACGAACACCTTAGAAGAGACCAACAGGAGAAGAACTCCCTTAGATTGGACCAAAAGGAGTCGAACTCCTTAGATTGGACCAAAAGGAGACGAACTCCTTAGACGAACTCCCCTAGATTGGACCGACATGAGACGAACTTAGTTAGAATGGACCAAAAGGAGACGAACTCCTTAGATTGGACCCAAAGGAGACAAACTCCTTTAGATTGGACCGAAAGGAGACGAACACCTTAGATTGGACCCACAGGAGACGAACTTACTTAGAATGGACCAAAAGGAGACGAACTCTTCAAAATGGACCAAAAGGAGACGAACTCCTTAGATTGGACCCAAAAGAGACGAACTCTTTTAGATTGGACCGAAAGGAGACGAACTCCTTAGATTGGACCCACCGGAAACGAACTCCCTTAGATTGGATTGGCAAGAGACGAACATACTTAGATTGGATACTTTACCAAAAAAAAGCATACTTAGATTGGACCGAGAGGAGACGAACTCCTTATAATGGACCAAAAGGAGACGAACTCCCTTCGATTGGACCAAAAGGAGAGGAACACCTTAGATTGGACCGAAAGGAGACGAACTCCTTAGATTGGACCCACCGGAAACGAACTCCCTTAGATTGGATTGACAAGAGACGAACATACTTAGATTGGATACTTTACCAAAAAAAAAAACATACTTAGATTGGACCGAGTGGAGACGAACTCCTTAGAATGGACCAAAAGGAGACAAACTCCCCCCCCTTCGTTGGACCAAAAGAGAGGAACCTACCTTAATTGGACCCACAGTGGACCGAACTTTGTACTTTGAATGGACCAAAAGGAGATGAACTCCATAGAAAAGACCAAAAGGAGACGACCTCCTTAGAATGGACCAAAACCAGACGAACTCCCTTAGATTGGACCAACAGGAGACGAACTCCTTGAGATTGGACCAACAAGAGAGGAACTTACTTAGAATGGACCAAAAGGAGACGAACTCCCTTAGATTGGACCAACAAGAGAGGAACTTACTTAGAATTGACCAAAAGGACACGAACTCCTTAGAAGAGACCAAAAGGAGACGAAGTCCCTTAGATTGGACCAAAAGGAGTCGAACAACCCTTAATTGGACCAAAAGATTCGAACTCCCTAAATGGACCAAAGAGACAACTCCTTAGAAAGCCCAAACAGGAGACGAACTCCCTTATATTGGACCAAAAGACAGACCAACTCCCCTTGGATGGACCAAAAGGAGACGACGCTTTAGAATGGGACCAAAAAGGAGACGAACTCCCGGTAGGGTTGGACCAAAAGGACTCGCACTGCGTAATTGAACCAAAAGGAGACGCACTCCTTAGAATGGACCAAAAGGAGACGAATTCCCTTAGGTTGGACCAAAAGGAGACGAACTCCTTTAGAATGGACCAAAAGGAGACGAACTCCTTAGATTGGACCAACAGGAGAAGAACTCCCAAAGAATGGATCAAAAGGAGACGAACTCCTTAGATTGGACCAAAAGGAGACGAACTCCTTAGACGAACTCCCCTAGATTGGACCGACATGAGACGAACTTAGTTAGAATGGACCAAAAGGAGACGAACTCCTTAGATTGGACCCAAAGGAGACAAACTCCTTTAGATTGGACCGAAAGGAGACGAACTCCTTACATTGGACCCACAGGAGACGAACTTACTTAGAATGGACCAAAAAGAGACGAACTCTTCAAAATGGACCAAAAGGAGACGAACTCCTTAGATTGGACCCAAAAGAGACGAACTCTTTTAGATTGGACCGAAAGGAGACGAACTCCTTAGATTGGACCCACCGGAAACGAACTCCCTTAGATTGGATTGACAAGAGACGAACATATTTAGATTGGATACTTTACCAAAAAAAAAAACATACTTAGATTGGACCGGGAGGAGACGAACTCCTTATAATGGACCAAAAGGAGACGAACTCCCTTCGATTGGACCAAAAGGAGAGGACCTCCTTAGATTGGACCGAAAGGAGACGAACTCCTTAGATTGGACCCACCGGAAATGAACTCCCTTAGATTGTCCCCTTTTGATCCAATCTAACGGAGTTCGTCTCCTTTTGGACCATTCTAGGGAGTTCGTCTCCTTTTGGTCTATTCTAAGTAAGTTCATGTCTTGTTGGTCCAGTCTAAGTGAGTTCGTCTCCTGTTGGTCCAATCTAAGGTGTTCGTCTCCTTATGGTCCAATCGAAAGGAGTTCGTCTCCTTTTGGTCCCTTCCAAGGAGTTCGTCTCCCTTTGGTCCAATCTAAGGACTTCGTCTCCTTTTGGTCCAACGTAAGTAAGTTCGTCTCCTGTTGGTCCATTCAAAGGAGTTCGTCTCCTTTTGGTCAGATCTAAGGAGATCGTCTGCTTTTGGTCCAATCTAACGTAGTTCGTCTCCTTTTGGTCCCTTCTAAGGAGTTCGTCTCCTTTTGGTCCAATCTAACGTAGTTCGTCTCCTGTTGGTCCTTAGAAGGGACCAAAAGGAGACGAACTTTCTTAGATTGGACCAAAGGGAGACGAACTCCTTAGGAGTTCGTCTCCTGTTGGTCCAATCTAAGGAGTTCGTTTCCTTTTGGTCCAATCTAACGGAGTTCCTCTCCTTTTGGTAAATTCTAAGTAAGTTCATGTCTTGTTGGTCCAATCTAAGTGCGTTCATCTCCTGTTGGTCCAATCTAAGGAGTTCGTCTCCTTTTGTCCAATCGAAAGGAGTTCGTCTCCTTTTGGTCCCTTCTGGGGAGTTCTTCTCCTTTTGGTCCCTTCTAAGGAGTTCGTCTCCTTTTGGTCCAATCTAACGGAGTTCGTCTCCTTTTGGTCTATTCTAAGTAAGTTCATGTCTTGTTGGTCCAATCTAAGTGAGTTCGTCTACTGTTGGTCCAATCTAGGGAGTTGGTCTCCTTTTGGTCCAATAGAAAGGAGTTCGTTTCCTTTTGGTCCCTTCTAAGGAGTTCATCGCCTTTTGGTCCAATCTAAGGAGTTCGTCTCCTTTTGGTCCAACCTAAGTAAGTTCGTCTCCTGTTGGTCCATTCTAAGGAGTTCGTCTCCTGTTGGTCCAATCTAAGGAGTTCCACTACTTTTGGTCCTTTTTAAGAAACTTCGTCTCCTTTTGCTCCCTTCTAAGGAGTTCGTCTCCTGTTGGTCCAATCTAAGGAGTTCGTTTCCTTTTGGTCCAATCTAACGGAGTTCGTCTCCTTTTGGTCCAATCTAATGGAGTTCGTCTCTTTTTGGTCCAATCTAAAGGAGTCCGTCTTGTTTTGGTCCCTTCTAAGGTGTTCGACTCCTTTTGGTCCAACCTAATGGAGTTCGTCTCCTTTTGGTCCAATCTAAGGAGTTCGTCTCGTTTTGGTCCAACCTAAGTAAGTTAGTCTCCTGTTGGACCATTCTAAGGAGTTCATCTCCTGTTGGTCCAATCTGAGGAGTTCGACTACTTTTGGTTCTTTCTAAGGAGTTCGTCTCCCTTTGGTCCAATCTAAGAAAGTTCGTCTCCTTTTGGTCCCTTCTAAGGAGTTCGTCTCTTGTTGGTCCAATCTAAGGAGTTCGTCTCCTTTTGGTCCAATCTAACGGAGTTCGTGTCCTTTTGGTCCAATCTAATGGAGTTCGTCTCCTTTTGGTCAATTCTAAGGTGTTAGTCTCCTTTTGGTCCAATCTATCGGAGTTCATCTCTTTTTGACCCCTTCTAAGGAGTTCGACTCCTTTTGGTCCAACCTAAGTAAGTTCGTCTCCAGTTGGTCCATTCTAAGGAGTTCGTCTCCCGTTGGTCCAATCTAAGGAGTTCGTTGCCTTTGGTCCAATCTAAGGAGTTCCTCTCCTTTTGGTCAAACCTAAGTAAGTTTGCCCCCTGTTGGTCCATTCTAAGGAGTTCGTCTTCTATTGGTCAAATCTAAGGATTTCGTCTCCTTTTGGTCCAATATAAGGAGTTCGTCTCCTTTTGGTCCAACCTAAGTAAGTTCGTCTCCTGTTGGTCCATTCTAAGGAGTTCGTCTTCTTTTGGTCCAATCGAAAGGAGGTCGTCTCCTTTTGGTCCATTCTAACGGAGTTTGTCTCCTTTTGGTCCATTCTAAGTAAGTTCATGTCTTGTTGGTCCAATCTAAGTGAGTTCATCTCCTGTTGGTCCAATCTAACGAGTTCGTCTCCTTTTGGTCCAATAGAAAGGACTTCGTCTCCTTTTGGTCCCTTCTAAGGAGTTCGTCTCCCTTTGCTCCAATCTAAGTAGTTCGTCTCCTTTTGGTCCAATCTAAAGGAGTTCGTCTCATTTTGGTCCCTTCTAATGAGTTCGTCTCCTTTTGGTCCAATCTAAAGGAGTTCGTCTCCTTTTGATCCTTTCTAAGGAGTTCGTCTCCTTTTGGTCCAATCTAAGAAAGTACGTCTCCTTTTGGTCCCTTCTAAGGAGTTCGTCTCCTTTGGTCCAATCTAAGTAGTTCGTCTCCTTTTGGACCAACCTAAGCAAGTTCGTCTCCTGTTGGTCCATTCTAAGGAGTTCGTCTCCCGTTGGTCCAATCTAAGGAGTTCGTCTCCTTTGGTCCATTCTAACAGAGTTTGTCTCCTTTTGGTCCATTCTAAGTAAGTTCATGTCTTGTTGGTCCAATCTAAGTGAGTTCATCTCCTGTTGGTCCAATCTAAGGAGTTCGTCTCCTTTTGGTCCAATCGAAAGGAGTTCATCTCCTTTTGGTCCATTCAAAAGAGTTCGTCTCCTTTTGGTCCGATCTAAGGAGATCAACCGCTTTTGGTCCAATCTAACGTAGTTCGTCTCTCTTTTGTCCCTTCTAAGGAGTGCGTCTCCTTTTGGTCCAATCTAAGGGAGTTCGTCTCCTGTTGGTCCAACCTAAGGAGTTCGTCTCCTTTTGGTCCAATCTAAGGGAGTTCGTCTCCTTTTGGCCCCTTCTAAGGAGTTCGGCTCCTTTTGGTGCAATCTAACGGAGTTCGTCTCCTTTTGGCCCATTCTAAGGAGTTCGCCTCCTTTTTGTCCAATCTAAGGGAGTTCGTCTCCTTTTGGTCCCATCTAAGTAGTTCGTCTCCTGTTGGTCCAATCTAAGAGAGTTCGTCTCCTTTTGGTCCCTTCTAAGGAGTTCGTCTCCTGTTGGTCCAACTAAGGAGTTCGTTTCCTTTTGGTCCAATCTAACGGAGTTCGTCTCCTTTTGGTAAATTCTAAGTAAGTTCATGTCTTGTTGGTCCAATCTAAGTGCGTTCATCTCCTGTTGGTCCAATCTAAGGAGTTCGTCTCCTTTTGGTCCAATCGAAAGGGGTTCGTCTCCTTTTGGTCCCTTCTAAGAAGTTCGTGTCCTTTTGGTCATATCTAAGAGAGTTCGTCTCCTTTTGGTCCCTTCTAAGGAGTTCGTCTCCTTTTGGTCCAATCTAAGGAGTTTGTCTCCTTTTGGTCCAACCTATGTAAGTTCCACTACTTTGGGTCCCTTTTAAGGAGTTCGTCTCCTTTTGGACCAATATATGGTAGTTCGTCTCCTGTTGGTCCAATCTAAGGAGTTCGTCTCCTTTTGGTCCAAACTAAGAGAGTTCGTCTCCTTTTGGTTCCTTCTAAGGAGTTTGTCTCCTGTTGGTTCAATCTAAGGAGTTCGTGTCCTTTTGATCCAATCTAACGGTGTTCGTCTCCTTTTGGACCGTTCTAGGGAGTTCGTCTCCTTTTGGTCTATTCTAAGTAAGTTCATGTCTTGTTGGTCGAATCTAAGGGAGTTCGTCTCCTGTTGGTCCAATCCAAGGAGTTCGTCTCCTTTTTGTCCAATCTAAGGGAGTTCGTCTCCTTTTGGTCCCATCTAAGCAGTTCGTCTCCTTTTGGTCCAATCTAAGAGAGTTCCTCTGCTTTTGGTCCCTTTTAAGGAGTTCATCTCCTTTTGTTCCCTTCTAAGGAGTTCGTCTCCTGTTGGTCCAATCTAAGGAGTTCGTCTCCTTTTGGTCCAATCTAAAGGAGTTCGTCTCCTTTTGGTCCCTTCTATGGAGTTAGTCTCCTGTTGGTCCAATCTGAGGAGTTCGTCTCCTTTTGGTCTTTTTTAAAGAGTTCGTCTCCTTTTGGTCCAATCTAATGGAGTTCGTCTCCTTTTGGTCAATTCTAAGGTGTTAGTCTCCTTTTGGTCCAATCTATCGGAGTTCATCGCCTTTTGACCCCTTCTAAGGAGTTCGACTCCTTTTGGTCCAACCAAAGGAAGTTCGTGTCCTTTTGGTCCATTCTAAGGAGTTCGTCTCCTTTTGGTCCAATCTAAAGGAGTTCGTCTCCTGTTGGTCCAATCCAAGGAGTTCGTCTCCTTTTTGTCCAATCTTAGGGAGTTCGTCTCCTTTTGGTGCCATCTAAGCAGTTCGTCTCCTTTTGGTCCAATCTAAGAGAGTTCGTCTCCTTTTGGTCCAATCTAAGGAGTTCGTCTCCTTTTGGTCCAATCTAACGGAGTTCGTCGCCTTTTGGTCCAATCTAAGTGAGTTCATCTCCTGTTGGTCCAATCTAAGGAGTTCGTCTGCTTTTGGTCCAATCGAATGGAGTTCGTCTCTTTTTGGTCCCTTCTAAGGAGTTCGTCTCCTTTTGGTCCTATCTAAGAGAGTTCGTCTCCTTTTGGACCCTTCTAAGGAGTTCGTCTCCTTTTGGTCCAATCTAAGGAGTTCGTCTCCTTTTGGTCCAACCTAAGTAAGTTCCACTACTTGTGGTCCCTTTTAAGGAGTTCGTCTCATGTTGGTCCAATCTAAGGAGTTCCTCTCCTTTTGGTCCAATCTAAAGGAGTACGTCACCTTTTGGTCCCATCTAAAGAGTTCGTCTCCTTTTGGTCCAATATAAAGGAGTTCGTCTCCTTTTTGTCCTTTCTAAGGAGTTCGTCTCCTTTTGGTCCAATCTAAGGGAGTTCGTCTCCTTTATGGAGTACGATCTCCTTTTGGTCCAATCTAAGGGAGTTCGTCTCCTTTTGGTCCCTTCTAAGGAGTTCGTCTCCTTTTGGTCGAATATAAAGGAGTTCGACTCTTTTTGGTCCAACCTAAGGAAGTTCGTCTCCTTTTGGTCCAATCTAAGAAAGTTCGACTACTTTTGGTCCTTTCTAAGGAGTCCGCCTCCCTTTGGTGCAATCTAAGAAAGTTCGTTTTCTTTTGGTCCCTTCCAAGGAGTTCGTCTCCTGTTGGTCCAATCTAAGGAGTTCGTCTCCTTTTGGTCCAATCTAACGGAGTTCGTCGCCTTTTGGTCCATTCTAAGTAAGTTCATGTCTTGTTGGTCCAATCTAAGTGAGTTCTTCTCCTGTTGGTCCAATCTAAGGAGTTCGTCTCCTTTTGGTTCAATCCAAAGGAGTTCGTCTCCTTTTGGTCCCTTCTAAGGAGTTCGTCTCCTTTTGGTCCTATCTAAGAGAGTTCGTCTCCTTTTGGTCCCTTCTAAGAGAGTTCGTCTCCTTTTGGTCCAATCTAAGGAGTTCGTCTCCTTTTGGTCAATTCTAAGGTGTTAGTCTCCTTTTGGTCCAATCTATCGGAGTTCATCTCTTTTTGACCCCTTCTAAGGAGTTCGACTCCTTTTGGTCCAACCAAAGTAAGTTCGTCTCCAGTTGGTCCATTCCAAGGAGTTCGTCTCCCGTTGGTCCAATCTAAGGAGTTCGTCGCCGTTGGTCCAATCTAAGGAGTTCGTCTCCTTTTGGTCCAACCTAAGTAAGTTTGCCCCCTGTTGGTCCATTCTAAGGAGTTCGTCTCCTATTGGTCCAATCTAAGGATTTCGTCTCCTTTTGGTCCAATATAAGGAGTTCGTCTCCTTTTGGTCCAACCTAAGTAAGTTCGTCTCCTGTTGGTCCATTCTAAGGAGTTCGTCTTCTTTTGGTCCAATCGAAAGGAGGTCGTCTCCTTTTGGTCCATTCTAACGGAGTTTGTCTCCTTTTGGTCCATTCTAAGTAAGTTCATGTCTTGTTGGTCCAATCTAAGTGAGTTCATCTCCTGTTGGTCCAATCTAATGAGTTCGTCTCCTTTTGGTCCAATAGAAAGGACTTCGTCTCCTTTTGGTCCCTTCTAAGGAGTTCGTCTCCTTTTGCTCCAATCTAAGTAGTTCGTCTCCTTTTGGCCCAATCTAAAGGAGTTTGTCTTATTTTGGTCCCTTCTAATGAGTTCGTCTCCTTTTGGTCCAATCTAAAGGAGTTCGTCTCCTTTTGATCCTTTCTAAGGAGTTCGTCCCCTTTTGGTCCAATCTAAGAAAGTACGTCTCCTTTTGGTCCCTTCTAAGGAGTTCGTCTCCTTTGGTCCAATCTAAGTAGTTCGTCTCCTTTTGGACCAACCTAAGCAAGTTCGTCTCCTGTTGGTCCATTCTAAGGAGTTCGTCTCCCGTTGGTCCAATCTAAGGAGTTCGTCTCCTTTGGTCCATTCTAACAGAGTTTGTCTCCTTTTGGTCCATTCTAAGTAAGTTCATGTCTTGTTGGTCCAATCTAAGTGAGTTCATCTCCTGTTGGTCCAATCTAAGGAGTTCGTCTCCTTTTGGTCCAATCGAAAGGAGTTCATCTCCTTTTGGTCCATTCAAAAGAGTTCGTCTCCTTTTGGTCCGATCTAAGGAGATCAACCGCTTTTGGTCCAATCTAACGTAGTTCGTCTCTTTTTTGTCCCTACTAAGGAGTGCGTCTCCTTTTGGTCCAATCTAAGGGAGTTCGTCTCCTGTTGGTCCAACCTAAGGAGTTCGTCTCCTTTTGGTCCAATCTAAGGGAGTTCGTCTCCTTTTGGCCCCTTCTAAGGAGTTCGGCTCCTTTTGGTGCAATCTAACGGAGTTCGTCTCCTTTTGGCCCATTCTAAGGAGTTCGCCTCCTTTTTGTCCAATCTAAGGGAGTTCGTCTCCTTTTGGTCCCATCTAAGTAGTTCGTCTCCTGTTGGTCCAACCTAAGGAGTTCGTCTCCTTTTGGTCCAATCTAAGGGAGTTCGTCTCCTTTTGGCCCCTTCTAAGGAGTTCGGCTCCTTTTGGTGCAATCTAACGGAGTTCGTCTCCTTTTGGCCCATTATAGGAGTTCGCATCCTTTTGTCCAATCTAAGGGAGTTCGTCTACTTTTGGTCCCATCTAAAGTAGTTCGTCTCTGTTGGTCCAATCTAAAGAGAGTTCGTCGCCTTTGGTACCTTCTAAGGAGTTCGTCTCTGTTGGTCAATAAGGAGTTCGTTTCCTTTTGGCCAATCTAAAGGAGTTCGTCTCTTGTTGGTCCAATCTAAGGAGTTCGTCTCCTGTAGGTCCTAATCAAAGGGCGTTCATCTCCTGTTGGTCCAATCTAAGGAGTTCGTCTCCTTTTGGTCCAATCGAAAGGGGTTCGTCTCCTTTTGGTCCCTTCTAAGAAGTTCGTGTCCTTTTGGTCATATCTAAGAGAGTTCGTCTCCTTTTGGTCCCTTCTAAGGAGTTCGTCTCCTTTTGGTCCAATCTAAGGAGTTTGTCTCCTTTTGGTCCAACCTATGTAAGTTCCACTACTTTGGGTCCCTTTTAAGGAGTTCGTCTCCTTTTGGACCAATATATGGTAGTTCGTCTCCTGTTGGTCCAATCTAAGGAGTTCGTCTCCTTTTGGTCCAAACTAAGAGAGTTCGTCTCCTTTTGGTCCCTTCTAAGGAGTTCGTCTCCTGTTGTTCCAATCTAAGGAGTTCGTCTCCTTTTGATCCAATCTAACGGAGTTCGTCTCCTTTTGGACCATTCTAGGGAGTTCGTCTCCTTTTGGTCTATTCTAAGTAAGTTCACTGTATTGTTGGCGAATCTAAGGGAGTTAGTTCCTGTTGGTCCACAAAGGAGTCGTCGCCTTTTTGCCAATCTAAGGGAGTCTCGTCTCCTTGTGGTACAATCTAAGCAGTTCGTCTCCTTTTGGTCCAATCTAAGAGAGTTCCTCTGCTTTTGATCCCTTTTAAGGAGTTCATCTCCTTTTGTTCCCTTCTAAGGAGTTTGTCTCCTGTTGGTCCAATGTAAGGAGTTCGTCCCCTTTTGGTCCAATCTAAAGGAGTTCGTCTCCTGTTGGTCCCTTCTATGGAGTTCGTCTCCTGTTGGTCCAATCTGAGGAGTTCGACTCCTTTTGGTCCCTTTTAAAGAGTTCGTCTCCTTTTGGTCCAATCTAATGGAGTTCGTCTCCTTTTGGTCAATTCTAAGGTGTTAGTCTCCTTTTGGTCCAATCTATCGGAGTTCATCGCCTTTTGACCCCTTCTAAGGAGTTCGACTCCTTTTGGTCCAACCAAAGGAAGTTCGTGTCCTTTTGGTCCATTCTAAGGAGTTCGTCTCCTTTTGGTTTAATCTAAAGGAGTTCGTCTCCTGTTGGTCCAATCCAAGCAGTTCGTCTCCTTTTTGTCCAATCTAAGGGAGTTCGTCTCCTTTTGGTCCCATCTAAGCAGTTCGTCTCCTTTTGGTCCAATCTAAGAGAGTTCGTCCCTTTTTGGTCCCTTCTAAGGAGTTCGTCTCCTGTTGGTCCAATCTAAGGAGTTCGTCTCCTTTTGGTTCAATCTAACGGAGTTCGTCTCCTTTTGTCCCTTCTAAGAGAGTTCATGTCTTGGTTGGCCAATCTAAGTGGTTTCATTTCTCGTTGGGTCCAATCTAAGGAGTTCGTCTTCTTTTCATCCCAATCGAGATGGAGTTGTCTCCTTTTGGTCCTTATAAGGAGTTCGTTCTTTTGGTCCACTGAGAGGAGGTCGTCTCTTTGGTCCTTTTAAGGAGTTCGTTCTCCTTTGGCCAATCAAGGAGTTCGTTCCTTTTGGGCCGCAATAACGGACGTTTCGTTCCGCCTTTTGGGTCCATTCTAAAGTAAGGTAATGTTTGTTGGTCCAATCTAAGTGAGTTCATCTCCTGTTGGTCCAATCTAAGGAGTTCGTCTGCTTTTGGTCCAATCGAATGGAGTTCGTCTCTTTTTGGTCCCTTCTAAGGAGTTCGTCTCCTTTTGGTCCTATCTAAGAGAGTTCGTCTCCTTTTGGACCCTTCTAAGGAGTTCGTCTCCTTTTGGTCCAATCTAAGGAGTTCGTCTCCTTTTGGTCCAACCTAAGTAAGTTCCACTACTTGTGGTCCCTTTTAAGGAGTTCGTCTCATGTTGGTCCAATCTAAGGAGTTCCTCTCCTTTTGGTCCAATCTAAAGGAGTACGTCACCTTTTGGTCCCATCTAAAGAGTTCGTCTCCTTTTGGTCCAATATAAAGGAGTTCGTCTCCTTTTTGTCCTTTCTAAGGAGTTCGTCTCCTTTTGGTCCAATCTAAGGGAGTTCGTCTCCTTTTGGTCCCTTCTATGGAGTACGACTCCTTTTGGTCCAATCTAAGGGAGTTCGTCTCCTTTTGGTCCCTTCTAAGGAGTTCGTCTCCTTTTGGTCGAATATAAAGGAGTTCGACTCTTTTTGGTCCAACCTAAGGAAGTTCGTCTCCTTTTGGTCCAATCTAAGAAAGTTCGACTACTTTTGGTCCTTTCTAAGGAGTCCGCCTCCCTTTGGTGCAATCTAAGAAAGTTCGTTTTCTTTTGGTCCCTTCCAAGGAGTTCGTCTCCTGTTGGTCCAATCTAAGGAGTTCGTCTCCTTTTGGTCCAATCTAAACGAGTTTCGTCTGCCTTTTGGTCCATTCTAAGTAAGTTTATGTCTTGTTCGTCCAATTTAAGTGAGTTCATCTCCTGTTCGTCCAATCTAAGGAGTTCGTCTCCTTTTGGTTCAATCCAAAGGAGTTCGTCTCCTTTTGGTCCCTTCTAAGGAGTTCGTCTCCTTTTGGTCCTATCTAAGAGAGTTCGTCTCCTTTTGGTCCCTTCTAAGAGAGTTCGTCTCCTTTTGGTCCAATCTAAGGAGTTCGTCTCCTTTTGGTCAATTCTAAGGTGTTAGTCTCCTTTTGGTCCAATCTATCGGAGTTCATCTCTTTTTGACCCCTTCTAAGGAGTTCGACTCCTTTTGGTCCAACCAAAGTAAGTTCGTCTCCAGTTGGTCCATTCCAAGGAGTTCGTCTCCCGTTGGTCCAATCTAAGGAGTTCGTCGCCGTTGGTCCAATCTAAGGAGTTCGTCTCCTTTTGGTCCAACCTAAGTAAGTTTGCCCCCTGTTGGTCCATTCTAAGGAGTTCGTCTCCTATTGGTCCAATCTAAGGATTTCGTCTCCTTTTGGTCCAATATAAGGAGTTCGTCTCCTTTTGGTCCAACCTAAGTAAGTTCGTCTCCTGTTGGTCCATTCTAAGGAGTTCGTCTTCTTTTGGTCCAATCGAAAGGAGGTCGTCTCCTTTTGGTCCATTCTAACGGAGTTTGTCTCCTTTTGGTCCATTCTAAGTAAGTTCATGTCTTGTTGGTCCAATCTAAGTGAGTTCATCTCCTGTTGGTCCAATCTAATGAGTTCGTCTCCTTTTGGTCCAATAGAAAGGACTTCGTCTCCTTTTGGTCCCTTCTAAGGAGTTCGTCTCCTTTTGCTCCAATCTAAGTAGTTCGTCTCCTTTTGGCCCAATCTAAAGGAGTTTGTCTTATTTTGGTCCCTTCTAATGAGTTCGTCTCCTTTTGGTCCAATCTAAAGGAGTTCGTCTCCTTTTGATCCTTTCTAAGGAGTTCGTCCCCTTTTGGTCCAATCTAAGAAAGTACGTCTCCTTTTGGTCCCTTCTAAGGAGTTCGTCTCCTTTGGTCCAATCTAAGTAGTTCGTCTCCTTTTGGACCAACCTAAGCAAGTTCGTCTCCTGTTGGTCCATTCTAAGGAGTTCGTCTCCCGTTGGTCCAATCTAAGGAGTTCGTCTCCTTTGGTCCATTCTAACAGAGTTTGTCTCCTTTTGGTCCATTCTAAGTAAGTTCATGTCTTGTTGGTCCAATCTAAGTGAGTTCATCTCCTGTTGGTCCAATCTAAGGAGTTCGTCTCCTTTTGGTCCAATCGAAAGGAGTTCATCTCCTTTTGGTCCATTCAAAAGAGTTCGTCTCCTTTTGGTCCGATCTAAGGAGATCAACCGCTTTTGGTCCAATCTAACGTAGTTCGTCTCTTTTTTGTCCCTACTAAGGAGTGCGTCTCCTTTTGGTCCAATCTAAGGGAGTTCGTCTCCTGTTGGTCCAACCTAAGGAGTTCGTCTCCTTTTGGTCCAATCTAAGGGAGTTCGTCTCCTTTTGGCCCCTTCTAAGGAGTTCGGCTCCTTTTGGTGCAATCTAACGGAGTTCGTCTCCTTTTGGCCCATTCTAAGGAGTTCGCCTCCTTTTTGTCCAATCTAAGGGAGTTCGTCTCCTTTTGGTCCCATCTAAGTAGTTCGTCTCCTGTTGGTCCAACCTAAGGAGTTCGTCTCCTTTTGGTCCAATCTAAGGGAGTTCGTCTCCTTTTGGCCCCTTCTAAGGAGTTCGGCTCCTTTTGGTGCAATCTAACGGAGTTCGTCTCCTTTTGGCCCATTCTAAGGAGTTCGCCTCCTTTTTGTCCAATCTAAGGGAGTTCGTCTCCTTTTGGTCCCATCTAAGTAGTTCGTCTCCTGTTGGTCCAATCTAAGAGAGTTCGTCTCCTTTTGGTCCCTTCTAAGGAGTTCGTCTCCTGTTGGTCCAACTAAGGAGTTCGTTTCCTTTTGGTCCAATCTAACGGAGTTCGTCTCCTTTTGGTAAATTCTAAGTAAGTTCATGTCTTGTTGGTCCAATCTAAGTGCGTTCATCTCCTGTTGGTCCAATCTAAGGAGTTCGTCTCCTTTTGGTCCAATCGAAAGGGGTTCGTCTCCTTTTGGTCCCTTCTAAGAAGTTCGTGTCCTTTTGGTCATATCTAAGAGAGTTCGTCTCCTTTTGGTCCCTTCTAAGGAGTTCGTCTCCTTTTGGTCCAATCTAAGGAGTTTGTCTCCTTTTGGTCCAACCTATGTAAGTTCCACTACTTTGGGTCCCTTTTAAGGAGTTCGTCTCCTTTTGGACCAATATATGGTAGTTCGTCTCCTGTTGGTCCAATCTAAGGAGTTCGTCTCCTTTTGGTCCAAACTAAGAGAGTTCGTCTCCTTTTGGTTCCTTCTAAGGAGTTTGTCTCCTGTTGGTTCAATCTAAGGAGTTCGTGTCCTTTTGATCCAATCTAACGGTGTTCGTCTCCTTTTGGACCGTTCTAGGGAGTTCGTCTCCTTTTGGTCTATTCTAAGTAAGTTCATGTCTTGTTGGTCGAATCTAAGGGAGTTCGTCTCCTGTTGGTCCAATCCAAGGAGTTCGTCTCCTTTTTGTCCAATCTAAGGGAGTTCGTCTCCTTTTGGTCCCATCTAAGCAGTTCGTCTCCTTTTGGTCCAATCTAAGAGAGTTCCTCTGCTTTTGGTCCCTTTTAAGGAGTTCATCTCCTTTTGTTCCCTTCTAAGGAGTTCGTCTCCTGTTGGTCCAATGTAAGGAGTTCGTCCCCTTTTGGTCCAATCTAAAGGAGTTCGTCTCCTGTTGGTCCCTTCTATGGAGTTCGTCTCCTGTTGGTCCAATCTGAGGAGTTCGACTCCTTTTGGTCCCTTTTAAAGAGTTCGTCTCCTTTTGGTCCAATCTAATGGAGTTCGTCTCCTTTTGGTCAATTCTAAGGTGTTAGTCTCCTTTTGGTCCAATCTATCGGAGTTCATCGCCTTTTGACCCCTTCTAAGGAGTTCGACTCCTTTTGGTCCAACCAAAGGAAGTTCGTGTCCTTTTGGTCCATTCTAAGGAGTTCGTCTCCTTTTGGTCCAATCTAAAGGAGTTCGTCTCCTGTTGGTCCAATCCAAGGAGTTCGTCTCCTTTTTGTCCAATCTAAGGGAGTTCGTCTCCTTTTGGTGCCATCTAAGCAGTTCGTCTCCATTTGGTCCAATCTAAGAGAGTTCGTCTCCTTTTGGTCCCTTCTAAGGAGTTCGTCTCCTTTTGGTCCAATCTAAGGAGTTCGTCTCCTTTTGGTCCAATCTAACGGAGTTCGTCGCCTTTTGGTCCATTCTAAGTAAGTTCATGTCTTGTTGGTCCAATCTAAGTGAGTTCATTTCCTGTTGGTCCAATCTAAGGAGTTCGTCTTCTTTTCATCCAATCGAGTGGAGTTTGTCTCCTTTTGGTCCATTCTAAGGAGTTCGTCTCCTTTTGGTCCAATCTGAGAGAGTTCGTCTCCTTTTGGTCCCTTTTAAGGAGTTCGTCTCCTTTTGGTCCAATCTAAGGAGTTCGTCTCCTTTTGGTCCAATCTAACGGAGTTCGTCGCCTTTTGGTCCATTCTAAGTAAGTTCATGTCTTGTTGGTCCAATCTCAGTGAGTTCATCTCCTGTTTGGTCCAATCTACAGTAAGTTCGTCTGCTTTTTTTTGGTCAATCGAATGGGTTCGTCTCTTTTGGTCCCTTTTAAGGAGTGCGTCTCCTTTTGGTCGAATATAAGGTAGTTCGTCTCCTGTTGGTCCAATCTAAGGAGTTCGTCTCCTTTTGGTCCCCTAAGTAATTGTCTACTTGTGGTCCTTTTAAGGAGTTCGTCTCCTTTTGGTCCAATCTAAGGAGTTCGTCTCCTTTTGGTCCAATTCTAAAGGAATACTCCCCTTTTGGTCCCATCTACATTTCGTCTCCTTTTGGGGGGCCAATATACAGGAGTTCGTCTCCTTTTTGTCTTCTAAGGAGTTCGTCTCCTTTTGGTCCAATCTAAAGGAGTTCGTCTCCTTTTGGTCCCTTCTAAGGAGTACGACTCCTTTTGGTCCAATCTAAGGGAGTTCGTCTCCTTTTGGTCCCTTCTAAGGAGTTCGTCTCCTTTTGGTCGAATATAAAGGAGTTCGACTCTTTTTGGTCCAACCTAAGGAAGTTCGTCTCCTTTTGGTCCAATCTAAGAAAGTTCGACTACTTTTGGTCCTTTCTAAGGAGTCCGCCTCCCTTTGGTGCAATCTAAGAAAGTTCGTTTTCTTTTGGTCCCTTCCAAGGAGTTCGTCTCCTGTTGGTCCAATCTAAGGAGTTCGTCTCCTTTTGGTCCAATCTAACGGAGTTCGTCGCCTTTTGGTCCATTCTAAGTAAGTTCATGTCTTGTTGGTCCAATCTAAGTGAGTTCATCTCCTGTTGGTCCAATCTAAGGAGTTCGTCTGCTTTTGGTCCAATCGAATGGAGTTCGTCTCTTTTTGGTCCCTTCTAAGGAGTTCGTCTCCTTTTGGTCCTATCTAAGAGAGTTCGTCTCCTTTTGGACCCTTCTAAGGAGTTCGTCTCCTTTTGGTCCAATCTAAGGAGTTCGTCTCCTTTTGGTCCAACCTAAGTAAGTTCCACTACTTGTGGTCCCTTTTAAGGAGTTCGTCTCCTGTTGGTCCAATCTAAGGAGTTCCTCTCCTTTTGGTCCAATCTAAAGGAGTACGTCACCTTTTGGTCCCATCTAAAGAGTTCGTCTCCTTTTGGTCCAATATAAAGGAGTTCGTCTCCTTTTTGTCCTTTCTAAGGAGTTCGTCTCCTTTTGGTCCAATCTAAGAAAGTTCGACTACTTTTTGTCCTTTCTAAGGAGTCCGCCTCCCTTTGGTGCAATCTAAGAAAGTTCGTTTTCTTTTGGTCCCTTCCAAGGAGTTCGTCTCCTGTTGGTCCAATCTAAGGAGTTCGTCTCCTTTTGGTCCAATCTAACGGAGTTCGTCTCCTTTTGGTCCAATCTAAAGGTGTTCGTCTCCTTTCGGCCCCTTCTAAGGAGTTCTACTCCTTTTGGTCCAACCTAAGGGAGTTCGTCTCCTTTCGTTCCATTTTAAGGAGTTCGTCTCCTTTTGGTCCAATCTAAGGGAGTTCGTCTCCTGTTGGTCCAATCCATGGTGTTCGTCTCCTTTTTGTTCAATCTAAAGGAGTTCGTCTTCTTTTGGTCCCATCTAAGCAGTTTGTCTCCTTTTGGTCCAATCTAAGAGAGCTCGTCTCCTTTTGGCCCCTTCAAAGGAGTTCGTCTCCTGTTGGTCCAATCTAAGGAGTTCGTCTCCTTTTGGTCCAATCTAAGAAAGTTCGTCTCTTATTGATCCAATCTAAGTGAGTTCGTCTCGTGTTGGTCCAATCTAAGGAGTTCGTCTGCTTTTGGTCCAATCTAAGGGAGTTCGTCTCCTGTTGGTCCAATCTAAGGGAGTTCGTCTCTTTGGTCCTTTCTAAGGAGTTCTTCTCCTTTTTTTCCAATCTAAGAAAGTTCGTTTCCGTTTGGTCCCTTCTAAGAAGTTCCTCTCCTGTTGGTCCAATCTAAGGAGTTCGTCTCCTTTTGGTCTAATCTAAGGAGTTCGTCTCCTTTTGGTCCAATCGAAAGGAGTTCGTCTCCTTTTGGTCCAATCTAAAGGATTCGTCTCCTTTTGGCCCCTTCTAAGGTGTTCGTCTCCTTTTGGTCCAATCTAAAGGAGTTCGTCTCCTTTTGGTCCATTCTAAGAAGTTCGTCTCCTGTTCCAAGTCTAGGATTCGCTCCTTTTGGTCCAATCTATGGAGTTCGTCTCCTTTTTGTCCCTTCTAAGAGTGTCGCTCCTTTTGGTCCAATCTAAAGGAGTTCGTCTCCTTTTGGCCCAATCTAAGAACGTTCGTCACCTTTTGGTCCCTTCTAAGGAGTTCGTCTCCTTTTGGCGCAATCTAAGAAAGTTCGTTTTCTTTTGGTCCCTTCTAAGTAATTCGTCTCCTTTTGGTCCAATCTAAGGAGTTCGTCTCCTTTTGGTACAATCTAAGGGAGTTCGTCTCCTTTTGGTCCAATCTAAGGGAATTCGTCTCCTTTTGGTCCAATCTAATGGAGTTCGTCTCCCTTTGGTCCATTCTAAGGTGTTCGTCTCCTTTTGGTCTAATCTAACGGAGTTCGTCTCCTTTTGGCCCCTTCTATGGAGTTCGAGTCGTTTTGGTCCAACCTAAGTGAGTTCGTCTCCTTTTGGTCCATTCTAAGCAGTTCGTCTCCTTTTGGTTCAATCTAAAGGAGTTCGTCTCCTTTTGGTGCTTTCTATGGAGTTCGTCTCCTTTTGGTCCAATCTAAGAAAGTTCGTCTCCTTTTGGTCGCTTCTAAGGAGTTCGTCTTCTGTTGGTCCAATCTAAGGAGTTCGTCTCCTTTTGGTCCAATCTAACGGAGTTCGTCTCCTTTTGGTCCATTCTAAGAAAGTTCAGGTCTTGTTGGTCCAATCTACGTGAGTTCGTCTCCTGTTGGTCCAATCTAAGTGAGTAATTCTCCTATCGGTCCAATCTAAGGAGTTCGTCTCCTTTTGGTCCCTTCTAAGGAGTTCGTCTCCTGTTGGTCCATTCTAAGGGGTTCGTCTCCTGTTGGTCCAATCTAAGGAGTTCGTCTCCTTTTGGTCCAATCCAAGGGAGTTCGTCTGCTTTTGGTCCCTTCTAAGGAGTTCAACTCCTTTTGGTCCAACCTAAGGGAGGTCGTCTCCTTTTGGTCCAATATAAGGAATTCGTCTCCTTTTGGTCCAACTTTAGCAAGTTCATCTCCTGTTGGTCCAATGTAAGTAGTTCGTCTACTTTTGGTCGAATCTAAGGGAGTTCATCTCCTTTTGTTCCCTTCTAAGGAGTTCGACTCCTTTTGGTCCAACCTAAGGGAGTTCGTCTCCTTTTGGTCCATTCTAAGGTGTTCGTCTCCCTTTGGTCCAATTAAAAGGAGTTCGTCTCCTTTTGGTCCCTTCTAAGGAGTTTGAATCCTTTTGGTCCAACCTAAGGGAGTTCGTCTGCTTTTGGTCCATTCTAAGGTGTTCGTCTCCTTTTGGGCCAATTAAAAGGAGTTCGTCTCCTTTTGGTCCCTTCAAAGAAGTTCGACTCTTTTTGGTCCAAGCTAAGGGAGTTCGTCTCCTTTTGGTCAAATCTAAGGAGTTCGACTACTTTTGGTCCTTTCTAAGGAGTTCGCCTCGCTTTGGTCCAATCTAGGAAAGTTCGTCTCCTTTTGGTCCCTTCTAAGGAGTTCGTCTCCTGTTGGTCCAATCTAAGGAGTTCGTCTCCTTTTAGTCCAATCTAACGGAGTTCGTCTCCTTTTGGTCCAATCTAACGGTGTTCGTCTCCTTTTTGCCTCTTCTAAGGAGTTCGACTCCTTTTGGTCCAACCTAAGGGAATTCGTCTCCTTTCGTTCCATTTTAAGGAGTTCGTCTCCTTTTGGTCCAATCTAAGGGAGTTCGTCTCCTTTTGGTCCATTCTATGTAAGTTCATGTCTTGTTGGTCCAATCTAAGTGAGTTCATCTCCTGTTGGTCCAATCTAAGGAGTTCGTCTCCTTTTTGTCCAATCGAAAGGAGTTCGTCTCCTTTTGGTCCCTTCTAAGGAGTTAGTCTCCTTTTGGTCCTATCTAAGAGAGTTCGTCTCCTTTTGGTCCCTTCTAAGGAGTTCGTCTCCTTTTGGTCCAATCTAAGGAGTTCGTCCCCTTTTAGTCTAACCTAAGCAAGTTCCTCTACTTTTGCTCCCTTTTAAGGAGTTCGTCTCATTTTGGTCCTATCTAAGGAGTTCCACTACTTTTGGTCCTGTCTAAGGAGTTCGTCTACTTTTGGTCCAATCGAAGAAAGTTCGTCTCCTTTTGTTCCCTTCTAAGGAGTTCGTCTCCTGTTGGTCCAATCTAAGGAGTTCGTCTCCTTTTGGTCCAATCTAAAGGAGTTCGTCTCCTTTTGGTCCCTTCTAAATAGTTCGTCTCCTTTTGGTCCAATCTAAAGCAGTTCGTCTCCTTTTGGTCCAATGTAAGAAGGTTCGTCACCTTTTGGTCCCTTCTAAGAAGTTCGTCTCCTTTTGGTGCAATCTAAGGAAGTTCGTTTTCTTTTGGTCCCTTCTAAGTAGTTCGTCTCCTTTTGGTCCAATCTAAGGAGTTCGTCTCCTTTTGGTACAATCTAAGGGAGTTCATCTCCTTTTGGTCCAATCTATGGGAGTTCGTCTCCTTTTGGTCCAATCTAACGGAGTTCGTCTCCCTTTGGTCCATTCTAAGGTGTTCGTCTCCTTTTGGTCCAATCTAACGGAGTTCGTCTACTTTTGGCCCCTTCTAAGGAGTTCGACTCGTTTTGGTCCAACCTAAGGGAGTTCGTCTCCTTTTGGTCCATTCTAAGGAGTTCGTCTCCTTTTGGTCCGACCTAAGGGAGTTCATCTCCAGTAGGTCCATTCTAAGGTGTTCATCTCCTTTTGGTCCAATCTAATGGAGTTCGTCTCCTTTTGGCCCCTTCTAAGGAGTTCGACTCCTTTTGGTCCATTCTGAGGAGTTCGTCTCCTTTTGGTCCAATCTATGGGAGTTAGTTCTCCTGTTGGTAAAATAAAAGGAGTTCGTCTCCTTTTTGTCCAATCTAAGGGAGTTCGTCACCTTTTGGTCCCATCTAAGCAGTTCGTCTCTTGTTGGTCCAATCTCTGAGAGTTCGTCTCCTTTTGGTCCAATCTAACGGAGTTCGTCTCCTTTTGGTCCATTCGAAAGGAGTTCGTCTTCTTTTGGTCTTCGTCTCCTTTTGGTCCCTTCTAAGTAGTTCGTCTCCTTTTGGTCCAACCTAGGTAAGTTCCACTACTTTTGGTCCCTTTTAAGGAGTTCGTCTCCTTTTGGTCTAATATAGGGCAGTTCGTCTCCTGTTGGTCCAATCTAAGAAACTTCTTGTCCTTTTGTTCCCTTCTAAGGAGTTCGTCTCCTGTTGGTCCAATCTGAGGAGTTCGTCTCCTTTTGGTCCCTTCTAAAGAGTTCGTCTCCTTTTGGTCGAATCTAAAGGAGTTCGTCTCCTTTTGGTCCTTTCTAAGGAGTTCGTCTACTTTTGGTGCAATCTAAGAAAGTTGGTTTTCTTTTGGCCCCTTCTAAGGAGTTCGTGTCCTATTAGTCCAATCTAAGGAGTTCGTCTCCTTTTGGGCCAATCTAAGGGAGTTCGTCTCCTGTTGGTCCAATCCAAGGAGTTCATTTCCTTTTTGTCCAATCTAAGGGATTTTGTCTCCTTTCGGTCCCATCTAAGGAGTTCGTCTCCTTTTTGTCCAATCTAAGGGAGTTCGTCTCATGTTGGTCCAATCTAAGGAGTTCGTCTCCTTTTGGTCCAATCTAAAAGACTTCATCTCATTTTGGTCCCCTATAAAGAGTTCGTCTCCTGTTGGTCCAATCTAAGGAGTTCGTCTCCTTTTGGTCCAATCTAACGGAGTTCGTCTCCTTTTGGACTGTTCTAGGGAGTTCGTCTCCTTTTGGTCTTTTCAAAGTAAGTTCATGTCTTGTTGGTCCAATCTAAGTGAGTTCGTCTCCTATCGGTCCAATCTAAGGAGTTCGTCTCCTTTTGGTCCCTTCTAAGGAGTTCGTGTCCTTTTGGTCCAATCTAAGGAGTTCGTCTCCTTTTGGTCCAACCTAAGTAAGTTCTTCTCCTGTTGGTCCATTCTAAGGAGTTCGTCTCCTGTTGGTCCAATCTAAGGAGTTCGTCTCCTTTTGGTCCAATCCAAGGGAGTTCGTCTGCTATTGGTCCCTTCTAAGGAGTTCGACTCCTTTTGGTCCAACCTAAGGGAGGTCGTCTCCTTTTGGTCCAATCTAAGGAGTTCATCTCCTTTTTGTCCAACCTAAGCAAGTTCGTCTCCTGTTGGTCCAATGTAAGGAGTTCGTCTACTTTTGGTCGAATCTAAGGGACTTCGTCTCCTTTTATTCCTTTCTAAGGAGTTCGACTCCTTTTGGTCCAACCAAAGGGAGTTCGTCTCCTTTTGGTCCATTCTAAGGTGTTCGTCTCCTTTTGGTCCAATTAAAAGGAGTTCGTCACCTTTTGGTCCCTTCTAAGGAGTTCGTCTCCTTTTGGTCCAATCGAAAGGAGTTCGTCTCCTTTTGGACCTTTCTAAGGAGTTCGTCTCTTGTTCGTCCAATCTAAGGGAGTTCGTCTCCTTTTGGTCCCTTCTAGGGAGTTCGTCTCCTTTTGGTCCAACCTAAGTAAGTTCGTCTCCAGTTGGTCCATTCTAAGGAGTTCGTCAACCGTTGGTCCAATCTAAGGAGTTCGTCTCCTTTGGTCCAAGCTAAGTAGTTCGTCTCCTTTTGGTCCAACCTAAATAAGTTTGCCTCGTGTTGGTCCATTCTAAGGAGTTCGTCTCCTGTTGGTCCAATCTAAGGAGTTCGTCTCCTTTTGGTCCAATCCAAAGGAGTTCGTCTGCTTTTGGTCCCTTCTAAGGAGTTCGACTCCTTTTGATCCAACCTAAGGGAGGTCGTCTCCTTTTGGTCCAATCTAAGGAGGTCATCTCCTTTTAGTCCAACCTAAGCAAGTTCGTCTCCTGTTGGTCCAATGTAAGGAGTTCGTCTACTTTTGATCGCATCTAAGGGAGTTCGTCTCCTTTTGGTCCATTCTAAGGTGTTCGTCTCCTTTTGGGTTCAAACCTAAGGGAGTCTTCTTCTTTTTGACTTTTTTTTCTTAGTCGCCTTTGGTCCATTCTAAGGTGTGTCGTTCTTTTGGTCCAATTAAAAAAGAGTTCGGTCACCTTTTGGTACCTTCTAAGAGTTCGTCTCCTGTTGGTCCAATCTAAGGAGTTCGTCTCCTTTTGGTCCAATCTTAGGAAGTTCGTCTCCTCTTGGTCCAATATAAGGAGTTTGTCTCTTTTTGGTCCCTTTAGGGAGTTCGTAGCCTTTGGGCAAACCTAAGTACATTTCGTCTCAGTTTGGTCAATTCTACGGAGTTCGGCAACCGTTGGTCCAATAAAGGAGTTCGTTCTCCTTTGGTCAGCTAAGTAGTTCGTCTCATTTTGGTCCAAACCTTAAATAAGTTGGCCTCGTGTTGGTCCATTATAAGGAGTTCGTCCTGTGGTCCAAATAAAGGAGTTAGTCCTCCTTTTGGTCCAATCCAAAGGAGCGTTCGTCTGCTTTTGGTCCTTCTAAGGAGTTCGAATCCTTTTGATCAATCTAAGGGAGGTCGCTTCTATTGGTCCAATCTAAGGAGTTCATCTCCTTTTAGTCCAACCTAAGCAAGTTCGTCTCCTGTTGGTCCAATGTAAGGAGTTCGTCTACTTTTGATCGCATCTAAGGGAGTTCGTCTCCTTTTGTTACCTTCTAAGGAGTTCGACTCCTTTTGGTCCAACCTAAGGGAGTTCGTCTCCTTTTGGACCATTCTAAGGTGTTCGTCTCCTTTTGGTCCAATTAAAAGGAGTTCGTCACCTTTTGGTCCCTTCTAAGGAGTTCGTCTCCTTTTGGTCCAATCTAAAGGAGTTCGTCTCATTTTGGTCCTTTCTAAGGAGTTCGTCTCCTTTTGGTCCAATCTTAGAAAGTTCGTCTCCTTTTGGTCCCTTCTAAGGAGTTCGTCTCCTGTTGGTCCAATCTAAGGAGTTCGTCTCCTTTTGGTCCAACCTAAGTAAGTTCGTCTCCAGTTGGTCCATTCTAAGGAGTTCATCTCCCGTTGGTCCAATCTAAGGAGTTCGTCGCCTTTGGTCCAATCTAAGGAGTTCCTTTCCTTTTGGTCAAACCTAAGTAAGTTTGCCCCCTGTTGGTCCATTCTAAGGAGTTCGTCTTCTATTGGTCAAATCTAAGGATTTCGTCTCCTTTTGGTCCAATATAAGGAGTTCGTCTCCTTTTGGTCCAACCTAAGTAAGTTCGTCTCCTGTTGGTCCATTCTAAGGAGTTCGTCTCCTGTTGGTCTAATATAAGGAGTTCGTCTCCTTTTTGTCCCTTCTAGCGACTTCGTCTCCTTTTGGTCCATTCTAAGTAAGTTCATGTCATGTTGGTCCAATCTAAGTGAGTTCGTCTCCTGTTGGTCCAATCTAAGGAGTTCGTCTCCTCTTGGTCCCTTCTAAGGTATTCCTCTCCTTTTGGTCCTATCTAAGAGAGTTCGTCTCCTTTTGGTCCATTCTAAGGACTTCGCTCCTGTTCGGTACCAACTAATAGTTCGTCTCCTTTTGTCCAATCTAAGAGAGTTTCCTCCTTTTGGTCCCTTCTAGGGGAGTTCGTCTCCTTTGTCCATTCTAAGTAAGTTCATGTCTTGTTGGTCCAATCTAAGTGAGTTCGTCTACTGTTGGTCCAATCTAGGGAGTTGGTCTCCTTTTGGTCCAATAGAAAGGAGTTCGTTTCCTTTTGGTCCCTTCTAAGGAGTTCATCGCCTTTTGGTCCAATCTAAGGAGTTCGTCTCCTTTTTGGGCCATTCTAACGAGTTTTGTCTCCTGTTGTCCATTCTAAGTAAGTTCGCCTCTTGTTGATCCAATCTAGGAGAGTTCGTCTCCTGTTGGTCCAATCTAACGAGTTCGTCTCCTTTTGGTCCAATAGAAAGGACTTCGTCTCCTTTTGGTCCCTTCTAAGGAGTTCGTCTCCCTTTGCTCCAATCTAAGTAGTTCGTCTCCTTTTGGTCCAATCTAAAGGAGTTCGTCTCATTTTGGTCCCTTCTAATGAGTTCGTCTCCTGTTGGTCCAATCTAAAGGAGTTTGTCTCCTTTTGGTCCTTTCTAAGGAGTTCGTCTCCTTTTGGTCCCTTCTAAGGAGTTCGTCTCCTGTTTGTCCAATCTAAGGGAGTTCGTCTCCTGTTGGTCCAATCCAAGGAGTTCGTCTGCTTTTTGTCCAATCTAAGGGAGTTCGTCTCCTTTTGGTCCAATCTAAGAGAGTTCGTGTCCTTTTGGTCCCTTCTAAGGAGTTCGTCTCCTGTTGGTCCAATCTAAGGAGTTCGTCTCCTTTTGGTCCAATCTAACGGAGTTCGTCTCCTTTTTGCTCCATTCTAAGTAAGTTCATGTCTTGTTGGTCCAATCTAAGTGAGTTCCTCTCCTGTTGGTCCAATCTAAGGAGTTCGTCTCCTTTTGGTCCATTCTAAGTAAGTTCCACTCTTGTTGGTCCAATATAAGGGAGTTCGTATCTTGTTGGTCCAATCTAAGGATTCCACACTTTGTACCATCTAGGAGTTCGGGCTCCTTTTTGGTCCAGCTAAGGAGTTCCGTGTCTCCTTTGGGGGGTCCATTCTAACGAGTTTCGTCTCCTTTGGTCCAATCTAAGGATTCATCTCGCTAGGTCCATCCTAAGGTGTTCTCTCCTTTTTTCCATCTAACGTATTTTCGCGCCTTTTGTTGCCCCTTCTAAGAGTTCGACTCCTTTTGGGTCCAACCTAGGAGTTCGTCTCCTTTTTTTGTTTTTTTTGGTCCATTCTAAAAGGATTTCTCTCCTTTTGGTCCACTCAAGAAGTCGTCCTCCTTTTGGTCCAATCTAACGAGTTTGTCTCCTTTTTGTCCAATCAAAGGGAGTTCGGCTCCTTTTGGTCCCTTCTAAGGAGTTCGTCTCCTTTTGGTCCAATCTAAGGAGTTCGTCTCCTTTTGGTCCAATCGAAAGGTGTTCGTCTCCTTTTGGTCCCTTCTAAGGAGTTCGTCTCCTTTTGGTCCTATCTAAGAGAGTTCGTCTCCTGTTTGCTCCTTCTAACTTAGTTCAGTCTTGTTGGTCCAATCTAAAGTGAGTTTCCTCTCCTGTTGCCACTAAGAGTCTTCGTCTCCTTTTGGTCCAATCGAAAGGTGTTCGTCTCCTTTTGGTCCCTTCTAAGGAGTTCGTCTCCTTTTGGTCCTATCTAAGAGAGTTCGTCTCCTGTTGGTCCAATGTAAGGAGTTCGTCTCCTTGTTGTCCAATCGAGGAGTTCGTCCTCCTTTTGGTCACTACGTAAGTTCCAGCTACTTTTGGTCCCCTTTTAATAGTATCGTGCTCCTTTTGGGTCCAATGATGGATTCGCACACTTTTTGGTCCATTTTTTGGTAAACAAAAAAAAAAAGGAGTGGTCCTACTTTTGTCCAATCGAGAAAGTTCTCTCCTTTTGGTCCAAACATAGGAAGTTCGTCACCTCTTTATCCAATATGAGGAGTTTTTTTTTTGGGTAGGGTAAAAGCATATTGATCTTTAGAGCCAAAAGTACATGAGATGGAGAAACCGATACTACAAACCTACACTTACACCCATGTGAGCTAAGTGAAGGAGTATCGTGAGTCTCAGAAACTAGAAGATGTACATAAGGACGAGATAAGAAAGAAAGGGAGAGACCGGTACTACAGACCTACACTTACACTCTAAATGAGCTAAGTGGAGGATTACTATGAATCTCAAAGACTAGAAGGTACCAACCAAAAGGGCAGAAAACAGGTCAATTACAAAAAAATGGAGTCATCCAAGCCCCAATTATGCTGAATTCTTCTATTCCTAGTAGTGTCAATGACATTCTTCTGAGTTCTAGCGAAGTCCTTGACAAGTTTCAAAAGTCGCATCTTCATTGCCTGGAGGAATCTGTCGCAGTTCCTGAATAAGATGTTGTGCCTAGACTTCCAAATGATGTGGCACACCGCTCCAAGAGCGAACCTCGCAATCTTTTGGGAAAATTGATTGTCGGATATATGAGTAATAGCCCAATTAAGGGTGGTATTCTAGCCACCCTCTTGCCAATCAAGAAGACAATTCCGCGATGAAAAAAGGGCTAAGTGTTTAGTTATGGGACATCCAAAGAAAAGATGGTCAATCGAGTCCGGCCTTAGATGGCAGGATGCACACGTAGCATTAGTGATTCTACCATAAGTTAGAAGAAAAACCTGGGTAGGGAGTCTTCTTTTTGTCATCAACCATAGGAGGAATTGGTGTGTAGGGGCGATGGATGAATCCCAAATAAATTCGAACCAATGAACCCGAGGTTTCTTCGGTCTTCTAGCTTCCCAAGCTGAAAAAGACGAAAATTTTCCAGAATTTGAACCTTTCCACAAAAGCCGATCTGGATGAGCAGTAGGTGTAGGGAGGTCAGCCCCCCAATCAATCAATGTCTCCATAAGATTCGAATTAGAAGCCCGGTTATCTAGTAATTCAGCAAGTGAGGCATCTCTTGGGTAACCCGACAGATAAATTTGTCGGTTACTAAACAGCATATTGAGCGGGCCATTTTGATGCCAAGCATCGAACCAAAAGGAAATAGAAAGCCCATCCCCCACACGCCAGTTAAACAGATGTCTGAATTCTCTCCCTAAGTCAATGATCTTCTTCCAAGACCAAGAACAGAACGTAGGTCTACGTACCTCCCAAAAGCTCCGGTTCTTGATAAAATTAGTATGTATCCAAATGCACCAGAGCGATTCTTTGTTGGAGAAAAGGGCCCAAATATGTTTGAGCATGGAAGCTTTGTTGCTTTGTTTTAGGCGCCTTATACCGAGTCCTCCTTCTTCTTTTGGGAAGCATACATCATGCCATGAGACTTTTGCACCCCCGGGGCCTAAGGAAGGGCCTTTCCACAATAACTGCCTAATGATCTTCTCAATGCTATCCAGCACCGAAACAGGTAAGATGAAAATATTAGACCAATAGACCTGAATTGCATGGAGGACAGATTTAACCAATTGGAGATGGCCAGCAAATGATAGAAACCGTTGAGTCCAAGATTGAACTCTCTTGGTGATGGAGTTCACCAAAGAGACACAATCGGCTTTCCCAAGTCTAGTTGGTACCACGTGTACTCCAAGATATCGAAAAGGTAAGGATCCCACCCTAAAGTTCAAAAGACCAATGATGTCTTGTGAAGAAATAGAGTTACCTGAAATATATACCTCACTCTTAGAAGAGTTTGGGAAAAGGTCCGACCACTCCGAGAATGTGTCAAGTGCAGACTTCAAGCAAGAGACCGAAGCCATATCAGCTCGGCAAAATAGCAAGACATCATCAGCAAAGAAGAGATGGGTCAACTTCGTGGATTTACATCGCCAATAGTAGTTAAATTGAGGACATGCAGTTGTAGTGGATATAAGCCTAGAGAATACTTCCATGACCAAAGTAAATAAATATGGAGAGAGGGGATCGCCTTGTCTTAGTCCTCTTGAACTTGAGAAGAAACCATGCAACTCACCATTGATTGATATAGAAAATTTTGGGGTTTGGACACATACCATCATCAATTTAATGAATTGCATCGGGAAACCGAAACCAATGAGGGTCGCCTCTAGGAAGGCCCAATCCACCTTATCGTAAGCTTTCTTGAAGTCGACCTTAATCGCACACTTTGGAGAGTACGTGTCATGATGGAAACCCGCAAAGAGTTCTTGGGCTAGCAAGATGTTATCCGAGATTTTCCTCCCTTTTACAAAAGCCGCTTGAGATCCGTCAATGAGAGAGGGGAGTACCTTAGCAAGCCCATTCGCCAAGATTTTGGTGATACATTTGTAAATGGTGTTGCAGCAAGCAATAGGCTTGAAATCACTTACTGAGGAGGCATTAGAGCACTTGGGAATTAATGCAATAATAGTGGTATTGAGTTAGCGTAGCAAGTTTCCGGAGTTAAGGAATTCTAAAATAGCGGTGGTAACTAACTCACCAACAACATCCCAAGATCTCTTAAAAAATCAGCATTGAATCCGTCTGGTCCCGGGGCCTTCCCAGAGGTCAAGGAGAATAAAGTGGCACGTACTTCTTGTTCCGTGTAAGGAAAAGTAAGAATAGTCAACTGAGAAGTGTTTAACTTACTTCTTAAATGGACGGCAACATTCTGTGCCGAGGGACGGGGCGACATATGAGGAGGGCTCTCGAAAAGATGTTTATAATAATTCACAAATGCCTCAACTACTTGATTCGCCGAAGAAGTCCGAGAGCCAGAATCATCAATGATTGATAAAATTCTGTTATTGAGCTGCCTCCTCTTCACAGAATAACGAAAGAACTTAGTGTTACGGTCTCCCTCTTGAAGCCAGCGGATTCTGGATTTCTGCTTGTAGAAAAGTTCCTCCTGGAGGCGTAGGCTATAAAATAAATTACCAGCAGTCTTCTCCTCTAGCGCAAGTAGGGAGTTGGTCGGATCTTGCATAAGATTGTCTTGAATGGACTTCAGGCTTTGTCTAGCTAGCAAGGTGCGTATAGAAATATCAGAATAGGACTGTCGGTTGAACACTTTAAGCTTAGCTTTTAATAGTTTCAGTTTGGTGCATAGCTGGAACATCGGTGATTCTCTAACATCAAGCTCCCAAATCTGAGATACCAAAGGCAAGAACCTAGGATCTGACATCCAGAAGTTATAGAATTTAAAAGGTTTTCTGACCTGGATTGGAGGCAAAACTCTCACCACCATGGGTGAATGATCCGAGATACCAGGTGATAGAAAAGTTGCTTCCGAGTAACTGAAATCCATAGCCTATTTGGGGTTAACAAGAACTCTATCTATTTTCCTCTGTATGCGATTGGGACCTTCATAAGCAGCCCAAGTGAATCTCCTCCCAATATACCTGAGATCGTCTAGTTCAGCCTCCAACAAGCAAGAGTGGAACTCATCAAAAGATGGCTAGAGTTCCCCCTTCACGATCGGATGAGAATCGAATGGCATTGAAGTCACCAAGTACAACCCACAGTGTGTCCAGAAAAGAATTCTTTCTCGAGGTCAAATCAGTCCATAGCAATCGCCTATCCACAAAGGTATGACCAGCATATACAAAAGAGATGGCAAAAAACGTAGTTGAGTCAACAAGGCGAATGAACCCATGCATAGCTTGCGGCGAAGAAGCTATAAGATCAAACCAAACATGCTGCGGATCCCAACCGATCCATATGCGCCCAAGGTCAGAATAATCGTAATTTGACTTCCAAGTCCAGCCCGGAATCAAGTTAGAAGAGATTTCACCAAAATTTCTGGGGTTGACCTTGGTTTCCAATATACCAATACAAAGAAGGTTATTAGACTGTACAAGAAACCTGACTTCTGCTTGTTTAATAGGATCACATAGACCCCTGATATTCCCAGCACACAAAATCATATTTACAAGTTACTAGGAGGAGAGGGACTTACCTCCTTTTGGCACTGCGACCTTTCTTCTTGGCCGTGGATTTTTTCAGCACCTCCACAGAAGGAGGGGAACAAGCAACAATAGGAGTATTCACGGCATCAGGGGGTGTTCATCATTGTGGAGTGCTTTCCCACTCCTCAAAAGTGCACCAACTATAGGATTTAGCTTAGGGTTTACCACTTGAAATAATTCGTGAGAGGAGTCCGTGGAGGAGGTATCATCACAACTATCGGGTAATGAACTCAGCGCCTTAGAAGCCTCAGCCGAGTCCTCATTGGATACGCAAGGAGAAGGAATGGATGCAGGGTAGCTCGCAGGATGTACATCAATTCGTTGGGTCTCATTGTGAGAGGAGACAGATTGGTGCGAGCTAGGTGTCGTGGGGATCAAAGGATTATCCCTTTGCTCTGAAGGTAACAACTCAGCAGTGGCTGCCTTTTTCTTGGTATGCTTGGAGTAGACCATAGTCCAATCAGTTTGTGACTTAGCCGTGTCACCCAATGGAGTTGGAGTTGCCTGAACATTAGTTGGGACTGTATGTTCCTCCCGAGAAGCCAAGACATCCTTTGGAGCTGTCGACTTCAACTCAAGACATCTATGTCCGAAAGTTTCACATTTAGGATAGAGGAGTGGTTTCCATTCATACTCTGCGGTAACTATAATCTCCTAATCATCCTGAAAGACTGAAATCGAGTCATAGATGGGATTTTTTGCACTAATCTCCACACAAACACGTGCAAAAGAAATGACTTTCCTATGTTGTGTATGTTGATCAACATAGAGAGGCTTGCCAAGTGTGCTAGCAATAGCACTAATACCCTTGGAGGACCAAGCAGAATAAGGTAGGATGCCATTGTTGAAGAACTAGAGGGATCCTTGCCACCGTGATGGGTCCTCTCTCCAAGATTTTCCTACGGAATTCCGCATCCGGGATGTGAAAAAAGAAGAAGCCATCATCATTGGCCTTCATATCTACCAAGAAATTTCCCCACAAATGTTTTAGCGCAGCTTCAATCAGCTTAAATGGTAGTTCCTTCCCAATGAGATAACCCACCACCGATTCGTGCCACACCCTATCCGTGGCTTGAAGGATCTCCTCAGAAATATGCACACATGGTTTACCGTTATTAAAAGAAGGGGGTATAAAGGACAGATCATCCCCTATAGCAGCAGTAGCCCGAGCCACATTAGCCCAAGACTTTTGTTGGGGGATCTTAGTCTTATCCCGAACACCATCAGCAGCACCCAGTGCGGCCATGGGCTGTGAAGGAGGCCCTTTGGAACCTACCCCTGTAGAATCGTTCCTGAATTTACTTCTAGAACGACCACGACTCTGAGATCTCGACTTACGTCTTATAGCACCATCACCAGCCAATTTAGAAGGAGAAAACCGTTGTGGCTGAGGTTGAAGCACACCTTTTCCCCTGACCAGATTCGGACATGGAGCAGAGGAAGCACCCAGACGAGCCTGATCATTTAGGGAGTCCGATGGAGGGGCTGAGAATTCCGTGGAAGGAGGCAACACTTCCAATCTAACCTGTTGGTCTAATCTAAGGAGTTTGTCTCCTTTTGGTCCAAAAGGAGACGAACTCGCTAGAACGGTCCAAATGGAGACGAACTCCGTTAGATTGGATCAAAGGAACAACCGACTAACTCCTTGAAGTCCAACAGAGAACGAAATGACTTAGTTGACCAAAGGATACGACGTCGTAGATTGGTCCAAACGTTCCAACTCCTTAGAAAGGACCAAAAGGAGACGAACTCCTTTATATTGGACCAAAAGGAGACGAACTCTTTAGAAGGGACCAAAAGGTGACGTACTCCTTCGAAGGGACCAAAAGGAGACGAACTCCCTTAGATTGGACCAAAAGGAGACGAACTCCTTAGATTGGACCAAGAGAAGACTAACTTCCTAAGATTGGACCAAAGGAGAGAAACTCCTTAGATTGGACCAGAAAGAAACGAGACTCCTTAGATTGGACCAACAGGCATAACTCACTAGATTGGACCAACAAGCCTTAACTTACTTAAATGGACCAAAGGAGACAACTCCGTTAGCTTGACCAAAAGGGAACGAACTCCTTAGATTGGACCCCAGTAGACGAACTCCTTTGAAGGGACAAACGGAACGAAATTCGCTTCATTTGGCCAAAAGGATATCGAACTTCGTTATATAGTGATAAAAGCGAGACTAACTTCCGCTAGATTGGACAAAAAGGAGACGACTCTTGGATTGGACAACAGAGACGAACTCCCTTAGATTGACAAAAGAGAACAACTCCTAAATGGACCAAAAAGATGAAATCCCTTAGTTGGACCAAAATAGTCGACCTCCTTAGAAGGGTCCAAAAGGAGACGAACTCCGTTAGATTGGACCAAAAGGAGACAAACTCCGTTAGATTGGACCAAAAAGAGACGAACTCCTTAGATTGGACCAACATGAGACGAACTCCTTAGAAGGGACCAAAAGGAGACGAACTTTCTTAGATTGGACCAAAGGGAGACGAACTCCTTCGAAAGGACCAAAAGTAGTCGAACTCCTTAGATTGGACCAAAAGGAGACGAACACCCTTAGGTTGGACCAAAAAGAGTCGAACTCCTTAGAAGAGACCAAAAGAAGACGGACTCCGTTAGATTGGACCAAAAGGAGACGAACTCCTTAGATTGGACCAACAGGAGACGAACTCCTTAGAAAGGACCAACAGGAGACGAACTTACTTAGGTTGGACCAAAAGGAGACGAACTTCTTAGATTGGTCCAAAAGGTGTCGAACTCCTTAGAGGGGACCAAAAGGAGACGAACTCCTCTCGATTGGACCAAAAGGAGACGAACTCCTTAGATTGGACCAACAGGAGACGAACTCACTTAGATTGGATCAATAAGAGACGAACTTTCTTAGATTGGACCAAAAGGAGACGAACTCCCTATAACGTCCAAAAGAACGCACACCGTTAATTGGATCACGAAGGACACGAACCCTTAGATTGGACCAACAGGAGACGAACTCCTTAGAAGGAACCAAAAGGAGACGAACTCTCTTAGTTTGGACCAAAAGGAGACGAACTCCTTAGGTTGGACCAACAGGAGACGAACTACCTTATATTGGACCAAAAGGAGACGAACTCCTTAAAAGAGACCAAAAGTAGTGGAACTTACTTATATTGGACCAAAAGGAGACGAACTCCTTAAAAGAGACCAAAAGTAGTGGAACTTACTTAGGTTGGTCCAAAAGGAGATGAACTCCTTAGATTGGACCAAAAGGAGACGAAGTCCTTAGAAGGGACCAAAAGGAGACGAACTCTCTTAGATTGGACCAAAAGGAGACGAACTCGCTTAGAAGGGACCAAAAGGAGACAAACCCCCTTTGGATTTGGCCCAAAAGAGACAACTCCTTAATTGGACCAACCGAGACAAACTCTCTTAATGGACCGAAGAGACAACTCTGTGCTAGAGGGACCACAGAGACGAAGTCCTTAGAAGGGACCAAAAGGAGACGAACTCTCTTAGATAAGACCAAAAGGAGACGAACTCCTTTATATTGGACCAAAAGGAGACGAACTCTTTAAAAGGGACCAAAAGGAGACGAACTCCTTTAGATTGGACCAAAAGGAGACGAACTCCTTACATTGGACCAACAGGAGACGAACTCTCTTAGATAGGACCAAAAGGAGACGAACTTCTTAGAAGGGACCAAAAGGAGACGAACACCTTTCGATTGGACCAAAAGGAACCGAACTCCTTAGATTGGACCAACAGGAGATGAACTCACTTAGATTGGACCAACAATACCTTAACTTACTTACAATGGACTAAAAGGAGACGAACTCCGTTAGATTGGACCAAAAGGAGACGAACTCCTTAGATTGGACCAACAGGAGACGGACTCCTTTGAAGGGACCAAAAGGAGACGAACTCTCTTACTTTGGACCAAAAGGAGATGAACTACTTAGATGGGACCGAAAGGAGACGAAGTCCCTTAGATTGGACAAAAAGGAGATGAACTCCTTGGATTGGACCAACAGGAGACGAACTCCCTTAGATTGGACCAAAACGAGATGAACTCCTTAGAATGGACCAAAAGGAGACGAACTCCCTTTGGTTGGACCAAAAGGAGTCGAACTCCTTAGAAGGGGCCAAAAGGAGACGAACTCCGTTAGATTGGACCAAAAGGAGACGAACTCCATTAGATTGGACCATAAATAGACGAACTCCTTAGATTGGACCAATAGGAGACGAACTCCTTAGAAGGGACCAAAAGGAGACGAACTTTCTTTGATTGGACCAAAGGGAGACGAACTCCTTAGAAAGGACCAAAAGTAGTCGAACTCCTTAGATTTGACCAAAAGGAGACGAACACCCTTAGGTTGGACCAAAAAGAGTCGAACTCCTTAGAAGAGACCAAAAGAAGACGCACTCCCTTAGATTGGACCAAAAGGAGACGAACTCCTTAGATTGGACCAATAGGAGACGAACTTCTTAGAAGGGACCAAAAGGAGACGAACTCTCATAGATTGGACCAAAAGGAGACGAACTTCTTTGATTCCACCAAAAGGAGTCGAACTCTTTAGAAGGGACCAAAAGGAGACGAACTCCTCTCGATTGGATCAAAAGGAGACGAACTCCTTAGATTGGACCAACAGGAGACGAACTCACTTAGATTGGACCAACAAGACATGAACTTTCTTAGAATAGACCAAAAGCAGACGAACTCCCTAGAACGGTCCAAAAGGAGACGAACACCGTTAGATTGGATCAAAAGGACACGAACTCCTTAGATTGGACCAACAGGAGACGAACTCCTTAGAAGGGTCCAAAAGGAGACAAACTCTCTTAGTTTGGACCAAAAGGAGACGAACTCCTTAGATTGGACCAACAGGAGACGAACTATCTTATATTGGACCAAAAGGAGACGAACTCTTTAGATTGGACCAACAGGAGACGAACTCCTTAGAAGCGACCAAAAGGAGACAAACTCTCTTAGATTGGACCAAAAAGTGACGAACTGCTTAGATGGGACCAAAAAGAGACGAACTCCCTTAGATTGGAGAAAAAGGAGACGAACTCCTTAGAAAGGACCAAAAGGAGACGAACTCCTTTAGATTGGACCAAAAGGAGACGAACTATTTAGAAGGGACGAAAAGGAGTCGAACTCCTTTAGATTGGACCAAAAGGAGATGAACCTCTTAGATTGGACCAAAAGGAGTCGAACTCCTCTCGATTGGACGAAAAGGAGACGAACTCGCTTAGATTGGACCAACAAGACATGAACTTACTTAGAATAGACCAAAAAGGAGACGAACTCCCTAGAACAGTCCAAAAGGAGACGAACTC
>JAGKPW010001103.1:0-10939 GCA_019926035.1 Melaleuca alternifolia
AGTTCGTCTCCTCTTAGTCCATTCTAAGTGAGTACGTCTCCTCTTGGTCCAATCTAAGGGAGTTTGTCGCCTCTTGGTCCAATCTGAAGAATTTGTCTCCTCCTTCTCCAATCTAAGTGAGTTCGCCTCCTCTTGGTCCAATCTAAGGAGTTTGTCTCATGTTTGTCCAATCTAAGGGAGTCCGTCCCGTCTTGGTCCAATCTAAGGAGTTCGTCTTCTCTTTATCCTATATGAGAGAGTTCGTCTCTTCTTGGACCAATCTAAGGAGTTCGATTCCTGTTTGTCCAATCTAAGGAGTTCGTCTCCTCATTGTCCAATCTAGTTGAGTTCGTCTCCTCTTTGTCCAATTTAAGGAGTTCGTCTCCTCTTTGTCCAATATGAGGAGTTCGTCTTCCCTCTGTCCTATATGAGGGAGTTCGTCTCCTCTTCGTCCAATCTAAGGAGTTCGTCCTCTCTTGCTCCAATCTAAGGAGATCGTCTCTTCTTGGTCCAATCTAATGAGTTCGTCTCCTCTTTGTCCAATCGACATGAGTTCGTCTCCTCTTGGTCCAATCTAAGGGGTTCGTCTCCTCTTTATCCTAAATGAGGGAGTTCGTTTCCCCTTCATCCAATCTAAGGAATTCGTCCCCTCTTGCTCCAATCTAAGGAGTTTTTTTTTGGGTAAAGAACGCACTCCAATCTAAGGAGTTCGTCTCCTCTTTGTACAATCTATGTGAGTTCGTCTCCTCTTTGTCCTATATAAGGGACTTCGTCTCCTCTTGGTCCAATCTAAGGAGTTCGTCACCTCTTGGACCAATCTAAGGACTTCGTCTCCCCTTTGTCCAATCTAAGTGAGTTCGTCTCCTCTTGGTCCAACCTAAGCAGTTCGTCTCCTCTTTGTCCTATATAAGGGAGTTCGTCTCCTCTTGGTCAAATCTAAGGAGTTCGTCACCTCTTGGACCAATCTAAGGATTCTCTCCCTTTTCCACTAAGTGAGTTTCGTCTCCATCTTGGTCCAATCTTAAGGAGTTCGTCTCCTTTTGGTCCAATCTTAGGAAGTTCGTCTCCTCTTGGTCCAATCTAAGGAGTTCGTCTCCTTTTGGTCCAATCTTTGGAAGTTCGTCTCCTCTTGGTCCAATTAAAGTAGTTCAGCTCCCTTTGGTCCAATCTAACGAGTTCGTCTCCTCTTTATCCAATCTTTGGAAGTTTGTCTCCTTTTGTCCAATCTAAGGAGTTCGTCTCCTCTTTATCCAATCTAAGCAGTTCGTCTCCTTGTGGTCCAATCTTAGGACGTTCGTCTCGTCTTGGTCCTTTCTGAGGGTTCGTCTCCTCTTGGTCCAATCTAAGGAGTTCGTCCCTTCTTGGTGCAATCTCAAGGAGTTGGTCCTCTCTTGGTCCAATCTAAGGAGTTCGTCTCCTCTTGGACCAATCTAATGAGTTCGTCTCCTTTTGGTCCAATCTAAGGGAGTTCGTCGCCGCTTGGTCAAATCTAATGAGTTCGTCTCCTCTTGGTCCAATCTAAGGGAGTTCGCTGCCTCTTCGTCCAATCTATTGAGTTCGTCTCCTCTTTGTCCAATCGAAGTGAATTCGTCTCCGCTTGGTCCAATCTAAGGGAGTTCGTCGCCTCTTGGTCCAATCTAAAGTATTCGTCTCCTCCTTCGCCAACCTAAGTGAGTTCGTCTCCTCTTGGTCCAATCTAAGGAGTTCGTCTCCTGTTTGTCTAATCTAAGGTAGTTCGTCCCGTTTTGGTCCAATCTAAGGAGTTCGTCTTCTCTGTTGTCCTATATGAGGGAGTTCGTCTCCTCTTGGGCCAATCTAAGGAGTTCGACACATCTTTGTCCAATCTAACGAGATCGTCTCCGCGTTGTCCAATCGAAGTGAGTTCGTCTCCTCTTGGTCTAATCTAAGGGAGTTCGTCTCCTCTTGGACCAATCTAAGGAGTTTGTTCTCCTCTTTGTCCATTCTAAGTGAGTTCGTACCCTCTTGGTCCAATCTAAGGGAGTTCGTCGCCTCTTGGTCCATTCTAAAGACTTCGTCTCCTCTTTGTCCAATCGAAGTGAGTTCGTCACCTCTTGGTCCAATATAAGGAGTTCGTCTCCTCTTTGTCCTATATAAGGGAGTTCGTCTCCTCTTGGTCAAATCTAAGTAGTTCGTCACCACTTGGACCAATCTAAGGAGTTCGTCTCCCCTTTGTCCAATCTAAGTGAGTTCGTCTCCTCTTGGTCCAATCTAAGGAGTTTGTCTCCTGTTTTTCCAATCTAAGGTAGTTCGTCCCGTCTTGGTCCAATCTAAGGAGTTCGTCTTCTCTGTTGTCCTATATGAGGGAGTTCGTCTCCTCTTGGGCCAATCTAAGGATTTCGACTCATCTTTGTCCAATCTGAGGAGTTCGTCTCCTCGTTGTCCAATCGAAGTGAGTTCGTCCCCTCTTGGTCTAATCTAAGGGAGTTCGTCTCGTCTTGGACCAATCTAAGGAGTTCGTCTCCTCTTGGTCCAATCTAAGGGAGTTCGTCGCCTCTTCGTCCAATCTAAAGTATTCGTGTCCTCCTTCGTCAATCTAAGTGAGTTCGTCTCCTCTTGGTCCAATCTAAGGAGTTTGTCTCCTGTTTGACCAATCTAAGGAGTTCGTCTCCTCTTTGTCCAATCTAAGTCAGTTCGTCTCCTATTGGTTCAATTTAAGGAGTTCTTCTCCTCTTCGTCCAATCTGAGGAGTTCGTCTTCCCTTTGTCCAATATGACGGAGTTCGTCTCCTCTTCGTCCAATCTAAGGAGTTCGTCCTCTCTTGCTCGAATCTAAGGAGTTCATCTCCTCTTGGTCCAATCTAAAGAGTTCGTCTCCTTTTGGTCCAATCTAAGGGAGTTCGTCGCCGCTTGGTCAAATCTAATGAGTTCGTCTCCTCTTGGTCCAATCTAAGGGAGTTCGCTGCCTCTTGGTCCAATCTAATGAGTTCGTCTCCTCTTTGTCCAATCGAAGTGAGTTCGTCCCCTCTTAGTCCAATCTAAGGGAGTTCGTCGCCTCTTGGTCCAATCTAAAGTATTCGTCTCCTCCTTCTCCAACCTAAGTGAGTTCGTCTCCTCTTGGTCCAATCTAAGGAGTTCGTCTCATGTTTGTCCAATCTAAGTGAGTTCATCTCCTCTTTGTCCAATCGACGTGAGTTCGTCTCCTCTTGGTCCAATCTAAGGAGTTCGTCTCCTCTTTGTCCTAAATGAGGGAGTTCGTTTCCTCTTCGTCCAATCTAAGGAGTTCGTCCCCTCTTGCTCCAATCTAAGGAGTTTTTTTTTTTTGTAAAGAACGCACTCCTATCTAAGGAGTTCGTCTCCTCTTTGTACAATCTATGTGAGTTCGTCTCCTCTTGGTCCAATCTAAGGAGTTCGTCTCCTCTTTGTCCTATATAAGCGAGTTCGTCTCCTCTTGGTCAAATCTAAGGAGTTCCTCACTTCTTGGACCAATCTAAGGGTTCGTCTCCCCTTTGTCCAATCTAAGTGAGTTCATCTCCTCTTGGTCCAACCTAAGGAGTTCGTCTCCTCTTTGTCCTATATAAGGGAGTGCGTCTCCTCTTGGTCTAATCTAAGGAGTTAGTCTCCTGTTTGTCCAATCTAAGGAGTTCGTCTCCTCTTTGTCCAATCTAAGTGAGTTCGTCCCCTCTAGGTTCATTTTAAGGAGTTCGTCTCCTCTTCGTCCAATCTGAGGAGTTCGTCTTCCCTTTGTCCAATATGAGGTAGTTCATCTCCTCTTCGTCCAATCTATGGAGTTCGTCCTCTCTTGCTCCAATCTAAGGAGTTCGTCTCCTCTTGGTCCAATCTAATGAGTTCGTCTCCTTTTGGTCCAATCTAAGGGAGTTCGTCGCCGCTTGGTCTAATCTATTGAGTTCGTCTCCTCTTGGTCCAGTCTAAGGGAGTTCGCTGCCTCTTGGTCCAATCTAATGATTTCGTCTCCTCTTTGTCCAATCGAAGTGAGTTCGTCTCGTCTTGGTCCAATCTAAGGGAGTTCGTCGCCTCTTGGTCCAATCTAAAGTATTCGTCTCCTCCTTCTCCTACCTAAGTGAGTTCGTCTCCTCTTGGTCCAATCTAAGGAGTTTGTCTCCTGTTTGTCCAATCTAAGGTAGTTCGTCCCGTCTTGGTCCAATCTATGGAGTTCGTCTTCTCTGTTGTCCTATATGAGGGAGTTCGTCTCCTCTTGGGCCAATCTAAGGAGTTCGACACATCTTTGTCCAATCTAAGGAGATCGTCTCCGCGTTGTCCAATCGAAGTGAGTTCGTCTCCTCTTGGTCTAATATAAGGGAGTTCGTCTCCTCTTGGACCAATCTAAGGAGTTTGTTCTCCTCTTTGTCCATTCTAAGTGAGTTCGTACCCTCTTGGTCCAATCTAAGGGAGTTCGTCGCCTCTTGGTCCATTCTAAAGACTTCGTCTCCTCTTTGTCCAATCGAAGTGAGTTCGTCACCTCTTGGTCCAATATAAGGAGTTCATCTCCTCTTTCTCCCATCTAAGGAGTTCGTCTCCTCTTTGTCCAATCGAAGTGAGTTCGTCTCCTCTTGGTCCAATCTAAGGGAGTTTTTCGCCTCTTGGTCCAATCTGAAGAATTTGTCTCCTCCTTCTCCAATCTAAGTGAGTTCGCCTCCTCTTGGGCCAATCTAAGGAGTTCGACACATCTTTGTCCAATCTAACGAGATCGTCTCCGCGTTGTCCAATCGAAGTGAGTTCGTCTCCTCTTGGTCTAATCTAAGGGAGTTCGTCTCCTCTTGGACCAATCTAAGGAGTTCGTTCTCCTCTTTGTCCATTCTAAGTGAGTTCGTACCCTCTTGGTCCAATCTAAGGGAGTTCGTCGCCTCTTGGTCCATTCTAAAGACTTCGTCTCCTCTTTGTCCAATCGAAGTGAGTTCGTCACCTCTTGGTCCAATATAAGGAGGTTCGTCCGCCTCTTGGTCCAATCTAATTAGTTTTTCGTCTCCTCTTGGTCCAATCTAAGGAGTTCGTCTCCTCTTTGTCCTATATAAGGGAGTTCGTCGCCTCTTGGTCCAATCTAAAGTATTCGTCTCCTCCTTCGCCAATCTAAGTGAGTTCGTCTCCTCTTGGTCCAATCTAAGGAGTTGGTCTCCTGTTTGTCCAATCTAAGGAGTTCGTCTCCTCTTTGTCCAATCTAAGTGAGTTTGTCTCCTCTTGGTTCAATTTAAGGAGTTCGTCTCCTCTTCGTCCAATTTGAGGAGTTCGTCTTCCCTTTGTCCAATATGACGCAGTTCGTCTCCTCTTCGTCCAATCTAAGGAGTTCGTCCTCTCTTGCTCCAATCTAAGGAGTTCGTCTCCTCTTGGTCCAATCTAATGGAATCGTCTGCTTTTGGTCCAATCTAAGGGAGTTCGTTGTCGCGTGGTCAAATCTAATGAGTTCGTCTCCACCTGGTCCAATCTAAGGGAGTTCGCTGCCTCTTGGTCCAATCAAATGTGTTCGTCTCCTCTTTGTCCAATCGAAGTGAGTTCGTCTCCTCATGGTCCAATCTAAGGGAGTTCGTCGCCTCTTGGTCCATCTAAAGTATTTCGTCTCCTCTCCTCCTTCTCCAACCTACAGTGAGTTCGTCTCCTCATGGTCCAATCTAATGACTTCGTCTCCTTTTGGTCCAATCTAAGTTAGTTCGTCTTCTCAGGGTCCAATCTAAGGAGTTCGTCTCCTTTTGGTCCAATATAACCTAGTTCGTCTCGTTTTCGTCCAATCTAAGGAGTTCTACTCCTATTGGTCCAATCTAACCTAGTTCGTCTCTTCTTGGTCCATCGAAGTGATGCGCATCTCCTTGTCCAATCTAAGTGAGATCGTCGCCTCTTGGTCCAATCTAAGGAGTTCGTCTCCCTCTTGGTCCAATCTAAGGAGTTTGGTCCTCTTTGTCCTATATGAGGGAGTTCGTCTCCTCTTTGCCCAATCTAAGGAGTTCAACCCCTCCTGCTCCAATCTAAGAAGTTCGTCTCCTCTTTGTCCAATCTATGTGAGTTCGTCTCCTCTTGGACCAATCTAAGGAGTTCGTCTCCTCTTGGTCCACTATAACGAGTTGGTCTCCTGTTTGTCCAATCTAACTGATTTCGTCTCCACTTGGTCCAATTTAAGGAGTTCATCACCTATTGGACCAATCTGAGGAGATCGTCTCCTCTTTGTCCATTCTAAGTGAGTTCGTCCCCTGTTGGTCAAATCTAAGAGAGTTCGTCACCTCTTGGTCCAATCTAATGAGTTCTTCTCCTTTTGGTCCAATCTAAGTGAGTTCGTCACCTCTTGGTCCAATCTAAGGAGTTCGTCTCCTCTTGGACCAATCTAAGGAGTTCGTCTCCTCTTGGTCCAATTTAAGGAGTTCGTCTCCCCTTGGTCCAATCTAAAGAGTTCGTGTCCTCCTTGTCCAATCTAAGTGAGTTCGTCACCTCTTGCTCCAATCTAAGGAGTTCGTCTCCTCCTTCTCCAATCTAAGGGAGTTCGTCCCGTCTTGGTCTAATCTAAGGAGTTCGTCTCCTCGTTGTCCAATCGTAGTGAGTTCGTCTCCTCTTGGTCCAATCTAAGGGACTTCGTCGCCTCTTGGTCCAATCTAAAGAATTCACCTCCTCCTTCTCCAATCTAAGTGAGTTCGTCTCCTCTTGTTCCAATCTAAGGAGTTTGTCTCCTGTTTATCCAATCTAAGGGAGTTCGTGTCCTCCTTGTCCAATCTAAGTAAGTTCGCCTCCACTTAGTCCATTCTAAGTGAGTTCCTCTCCTCTTTAACCAATCTAAGGAGTTCGACTCCTGCTTGTCCAATCTATGGAGTTCGTCTCCTCTTTGTCCAATCTAAGTGAGTTCGTCTCCTCTTGGTCCAATTTAAGGAGTTCGTGTCCTCTTGGACCAATCTAAGGAGTTCGTCTGCTCTTGGTTCAATTTAAGGAGTACGTCTCCCCTTGGTCCAATCTAAAGACTTCGTGTCCTCCTTGTCCAATCTAAGTGAGTTCGTCACCTCTTGGTCCAATTTAAGGAGTTCGTCTCCTCCTTCTCCAATCTAAGGGAGTTCGCCCCGTCTTGGTCCAATCTAAGGAGTTCGTCTCCTCGTTGTCCAATCGAAGTGAGTTGGTCTCCTCTTGGTCCAATCTAAGGGACTTCGTCGCCTCTTGGTCCAATCTAAAGAATTCACCTCCTCCTTCTCCAATCTAAGTGAGTTCGTCTCCTCTTGTTCCAATCTAAGGAGTTTGTCTCCTGTTTGTCCAATCTAAGGGAGTTCGTGTGCTCCTTGTCCAATCTAAGTAAGTTCGCCTCCACTTAGACCAATCTAAGGAGTTCGTTTCCTCTTGGTCCAATTTAAGGAGTTCGTCTTCCCTTGGTCCAATCTAAAGACTTCGTGTCCTCCTTGTCCAATCTAAGTGAGTTTGTCACCTCTAGGTCCGATCTAAGGAGTTCGTCTCCTCTTTGTCCAATCTAAGGAGTTTGGCCCTCTTTGTCCTATATGAGGGTGCTCGTCTCCTCTTCGTCCAATCTAAGGAGTTCATCCCCTCTTGCTCCAATCTAAGGAGTTCATCTCCTCTTTGTCCAATCTATGTGAGTTCGTCTCCTCTTGGACCAATCTAAGGAGTTCGTCTCCTCTTGGTCCACTATAACGAGTTGGTCTCCTGTTTGTCCAATCTAACTGATTTCGTCTCCACTTGGTCCAATTTAAGGAGTTCATCACCTATTGGACCAATCTGAGGAGATCGTCTCCTCTTTGTCCATTCTAAGTGAGTTCGTCCCCTCTTGGTCAAATCTAAGGGAGTTCGTCACCTCTTGGTCCAATCTAATGAGTACTTCTCCTCTTGGTCCAATCTAAGTGAGTTCGTCACCTCTTGGTCTAATCTAAGGAGTTCGTCTCCTCTTTGTCCAATAGAAGGAGTTGGTTACTTGTTGTCCAATCTAACTGATTTCGTCTCCACTTGGTCCAATCTTAGGAGTTCATCACCTATTGGACCAATCTGAGGAGATCGTCTCCTCTTTGTCCATTCTAAGTGAGTTCGTCCCCTCTTGGTCAAATCTAAGGGAGTTCGTCACCTCTTGGTCCAATCTAATGAGTTCTTCTCCTTTTGGTCCAAATCTAAGGTGGAGTCGTCACCTCTTGGTCCAATCTAAGGGAGGTTCGTCTCCTCTTGGGACCATCTAAGGGTTCGTCTCCCTTGGGTCCAATTTAAGGAGTTCGTTCCCCTTGGTCCAATCTAAAGAGTTCGCAGTGTCCCTCCTTGTCAATCTAAGTGAAGTTCGTCACCTCTTGCTCCAATCTGGAAGGAGTTCGTTCTCATTCCTTCTCCAATCTAAATGAGTTTGTCTCCTCTTGGTCCAATCTAAGGAGTTCGTCTCCTCTTGGAACAATCTAAGGAGTTCGTCTCCTCTTTGTCCATTCTAAGTGAGTTCGTCCCCTCTTGGTCCAATCTAAGGGAGTTCATCGCCTCTTGGTCCAATCTAAAGAATTCACCTCCTCCTTCTCCAATCTAAGTGAGTTCGTCTCCTCTTGTTCCAATCTAAGGAGTTTGTCTCCTGTTTGTCCATTCTAAGGGAGTTCGGGTCCTCCTTTTCGAATCTAAGTAAGTTCGTCTCCTCTTAGTCCATTCTAAGTGAGTTCGTCTCCTCTTGAACCAATCTAAGGAGTTCGACTCCTGCTTGTCCAATCTATGGAGTTCGTCTCCTCTTTGCCCAATCTAAGTGAGCTCGTCTCTTCTTGGTCCAATTTAAGGAGTTCGTCTCCTCTTGGGCCAATATAAGGAGTTCGTCTCCTCTTGGGCCAATATAAGGAGTTCGTCTCCTCTTGGTCCAATCTAAAGACTTCGTGTCCTCCTTGTCCAATCTAAGTGAGATCGTCGCCTCTTGGTCCAATCTAAGGAGTTCGTCTCCTCTTTGTCCAATCTAAGGAGTTTGGTCCTCTTTGTCCTATATGAGGGAGTTCGTCTCCTCTTTGTCCAATCTAATGAGTTCATCCCCTCCTGCTCCAATCTAAGGAGTTCGTCTCCTCTTTGTCCAATCTATGTGAGTTCGTCTCCTCTGGGACCAATCTAAGGAGTTCGTCTCCTCTTGGTCCACTATAACGAGTTGGTCTCCTGTTTGTCCAATCTAACTGATTTCGTCTCCACTTGGTCCAATTTAAGGAGTTCATCACCTATTGGACCAATCTGAGGAGATCGTCTCCTCTTTGTCCATTCTAAGTGAGTTCGTCCCCTGTTGGTCAAATCTAAGAGAGTTCGTCACCTCTTGGTCCAATCTAATGAGTTCTTCTCCTTTTGGTCCAATCTAAGTGAGTTCGTCACCTCTTGGTCCAATCTAAGGAGTTCGTCTCCTCTTGGACCAATCTAAGGAGTTCGTCTCCTCTTGGTCCAATTTAAGGAGTTCGTCTCCCCTTGGTCCAATCTAAAGAGTTCGTGTCCTCCTTGTCCAATCTAAGTGAGTTCGTCACCTCTTGCTCCAATCTAAGGAGTTCGTCTCCTCCTTCTCCAATCTAAGGGAGTTCGTCCCGTCTTGGTCTAATCTAAGGAGTTCGTCTCCTCGTTGTCCAATCGTAGTGAGTTCGTCTCCTCTTGGTCCAATCTAAGGGACTTCGTCGCCTCTTGGTCCAATCTAAAGAATTCACCTCCTCCTTCTCCAATCTAAGTGAGTTCGTCTCCTCTTGTTCCAATCTAAGGAGTTTGTCTCCTGTTTATCCAATCTAAGGGAGTTCGTGTCCTCCTTGTCCAATCTAAGTAAGTTCGCCTCCACTTAGTCCATTCTAAGTGAGTTCCTCTCCTCTTTAACCAATCTAAGGAGTTCGACTCCTGCTTGTCCAATCTATGGAGTTCGTCTCCTCTTTGTCCAATCTAAGTGAGTTCGTCTCCTCTTGGTCCAATTTAAGGAGTTCGTGTCCTCTTGGACCAATCTAAGGAGTTCGTCTGCTCTTGGTCCCGCAAAAAATTTAATGAGTTCGTCACCTCTTGGTCCAATCTAATGTGTTCTTCTCCTCTTGGTCAAATCTAAGTGAGTTCGTCACCTCTTGGTCTAATCTAAGGAGTTCGTCTCCTCTTTGACCAATCTAAGGAGTTCGTCTCCTCATGGACCAATCTAAGGAGTTCGTCTCCTCTTTGTCCAATCTAGAGGAGTTTGTCCCCTCTTGGTCCAATCTGAGCGAGTTCGTCTTCACTTGGTCCAATCTAACGAATTCACCTCCTCTTCTCCAATCTAATGAGTTTCTGTCCCTCCTCTTGTTCCAATCTAAGGAGTTTGTCTCCTGTTTGTCCAATCTAAGGGAGTTCGTGTCCTCCTTGTCCAATCTAAGTAAGTTCGCCTCCACTTAGTCCATTCTAAGTGAGTTCCTCTCCTCTTTGACCAATCTAAGGAGTTCGACTCCTGCTTGTCCAATCTATGGAGTTCGTATCCTCTTTGACCAATCTAAGTTAGTTCGTCTTCCCTTGGTCCAATCTAAAGACTTTGTGTCCTCCTTGTCCAATCTAAGTGAGTTCATCACCTCTTGGTCCAATCTAAGGAGTTCCTCTCCTCTTTGTCCAATCTAAGGAGTTTCGCCCTCTTTGTCCTATATGAGGGAGTTCGTCTCCTCTTCGTCCAATCTAAGGAGTTTGTCTCCACTTTGTCCAATCTATGTGAGTTCGTCTCCTCTTCGACCAATCTAAGGAGTTCGTCTCCTCTTGGTCCACTCTAACGAGTTGGTCTCCTGTTTGTCCAATCTAAGTGAGTTTGTCTCCTCTTGGTCCAATCTAAGGAGTTCGTCTCCTCTTGGACCAATCTAAGGAGTTCGTCTCCTCTTTGTCCATTCTAAGTGAGGTCGTCCCCTCTTGGTCCAATCTAAGGGAGTTCGTCGCCTCTTGGTCCAATCTAAAGAATTCACCTCCTCTTTGTCCTATATAAGGGAGTTCGTCTCCTCATGGTCCAACCTAAGGAGTTCGTCTCCTCTTTGACTAATCTAGGGTGTTCGTCTCCTCTTTGTCCATTCTAAGTGAGTTTGTCCCCTCTTGGTCCAATCTAACGGAGT
>JAGKPW010001113.1:5000-12500 GCA_019926035.1 Melaleuca alternifolia
ATCTATTCCCAATGTATCTCAGGTCATCAAGACCAGCATCCAACAAACAGCAATTAAACTCATCAAATGAATCAAGCCAAACCTGCGTCCCACCTACACGGTCTGAGGGAGTTCTTATAGCATTAAAGTCTCCCAAAACAACCCAAGGGGTATCCGAAACAGAGGTACTTTTCCCAATCAGATCAGCCCAAAGTGCACGTCTAGACACAAACGTGTGAGATGCATAAACAAAGGAGACCCGTAAGATGAGTCCCGAGTCCAAGGAGCTTAGAGTACCATGCATAACTTGAATAGAAGAAGAAGAGAGCTCAAACCGTACCCTTTGTGGATCCCAACCTATCCAAATACGACCACGATCAGCATGATCATAGTTAGCCTTCCAAACCCAACCCGGGATAAGGGTCCCGGAGATTTCATCAAAGCCTGCAAGTGTAGCCTTAGTTTCCAATATTCCAAGACAAAATAAGTTGTTCGTTCGAACCAAATACCAAATCTCAGCTTGCCTCACCGGAACGCACAAACCTCTTATGTTCCATGCACCTAAAAACATATTTACAAGGAAGAGAGAAAAAATCCATCAACGCCTCTTATTAACACGGCCCTTTCTAGCCGTAGACTTTCTAAGTACTTCCACCGAGGGAGGGGAGCTCATCTCCCCTTGAAAGGCCTTCCCGGATCTCAAAGCACTCACTATCGGACTATGTCCAGGTTGCTGAATCTGCAGGTCAGGTGAGGACTCCGAGGAGGGAGAATCAACCGAGCTGTCCCGAACGGGATCAAAGTCTTGGAGGTCATCTTCCGAGTCATCAGATTCAGCAACAACATTCTCGACCAGCAACCCAGGAGCAACAGCATCACAAGAAGAGACAGGAGGTACAAGGGGAGGGCTTAGAGGAGCCAGAGGACTCACATTTTCGTTTAAAAGAGGCGCGCCTTGGTCCAGCTGAGGCACAAAGCCGAGGCCAACACATGCAGATTTTTTGGAATGTCTTGACTGAACGGTGATCCACTCAGCCTGAGGGTCAACAATAGGAACAGCAGCTCGAGGGATCTCCACAGATGCCGACTTATCATTCCTTGAAGGAGATGTTTGTGACAAAGGGACGGACATTCCACTAGGAGGAGGCACAATAGGCTCAGGGCATCTATGCCCGAAGGTCTTGCACTTCGAGCAAACAATTGGTTTCCACTCGTACTCAACCGCAACTAAAACTTCCTCCAACTCCTGAAAAACTGAGACAGTGTCAAGTAAAGGAGATTTAGCAGAAATTTCCACACAAACTCTAGCAAAGGATAACACCCTGCGATGCTCCGTATGCTGGTCCACATAAAGGGGTCTCCCCAAGGCACTTGCAATTTTACTGATGCCTTTAGAAGACCAAGCTACATAAGGGATGTTCCGAAGCTTGACCCACACCGGAATCTTCTCGTGCTTCTCTTTTTTCAGCACTAGCATGGGATGCCACTGCTGAAGAATGAAGGGGATTCTAGCCACCGTTATAGGGCCTCTCTCAACGATCTTCCTTCGGAACCCCGCATCAGGGATATGTAGGAAAAAGAACCCATCATCATTAGCCTTCATTTCAACTAAATAGCTTCCCTAAAGGTGCTTGAGAGATGTCTCAATAAGTTTAAAGGGGAGTCTTTTACCGATGAAATACCCAACAAGGGACTCATGCCACACACTATCCGCAGCCTGAATGATATCCTCATCAATACGAATACAAGGTCTCCCATTTTCAAAGGAGGGAGGAATATAAGATAAGTCATACCCTATTGCAGCACTTGCACGAGCGATATTAGCCCAAGACCTTGTTTGGGGAGTAGTACCCTCCCCGGTGCCCTTCGGAATACCAGCAGGCTTAGGGGCTGGACTCTTAGCCCCTACAATGGCGGCTCTCGCTTTAGACTTACTTCTCGAACAACCAGCACGACTTCGAGATTTAGAGCGACCCAAACCTCTGTTCACAGTAGGCTCTTTTAGTGTCCCAACAGTCTTGTCTTTAACCAAAGCTGCATTAGAAGTAGAAGCACCTAAAGGAGTAGGTAATCCAAGATCAGACTCAACCCGAGATTCTCCATTTTTAACCGCTTCAAATCTCAGCCGACTTCTCCCCCTGACTTTCCCTTTGAAAGGAACATTCTCAGCAAGAAGGGGCTTCTCCATAGGTAAAGGGGAATTGTCGTAGACTGCACCAATATCTCCCAAGGGGCGCATCTCAAGTCCATCAGAATCCATAAAAACCAACGATCACGCCCCCAGTAGAACCAAAACACGAACCAGACAGATACAGATCACGCCTCAACTAACCAGGTGATGAACCAAGCAGCGAACTGGATACAGCCAGCACCCAGCCGAGGACAAACCTCAGGGCCGAAGCAGGCAGGGCACAACCCTTGCACTTCGAAGGAAACAGGCTACAACCAAGTGACACACAGAACAAACCGTCTTCAAATGAGGCACAATGACAAGCCAAAACTCAGCCAAAACAATTTAAAGCCCAGTAGGATGAGGTAAGAACCAGCACTTCCAGAACCTAAGGCCGCAACTCAGTCAAGAGCCAAACCAGCAAGTCCAGAACCAACCACAACCCCAAGTAGGCCAGCTAGAGGTGGCTACTGATCAAATACAATACACCAACGAAACAGGAAAGGCCAGAGAGTAACCAATGTGGGAAAGCCGTGACCCAGTTCCAGCCAATAGCTCAAACACAGTCAGAACAGGACACGCCCACCCCAAGACTCAGTGTGAGTCTATGAGGTGATCCAATCTTAAGAACCCAGACCAAGACTGCAGGGGACTTACAACCACACTCAAGAGTACAACCCCATGATCGTACTTCAATGCTTCTACCTATTACAGATATAAGCCAAAGCAGGGAGTAACAAAGCACGAAGGGGAGAATTCCAGAAATTCGAGTAATGAACAGTGTAGTCGAAGACCTTCAATGAACAGTGCTTACCTTCAATCAACAGTACCGAAAATCCAGAAACCCAGCAGCCAGGGAACACCAAGCAGGCGAGAGGAGAGGATCAAGAGCAACGGCCCATTTCAGAAGCAAGTCTCAGCACCAACCAGGATCCCCAGAATCACCTCTAGAAGAAGGAAATGAGTTCCCGGCATGAGTATCTTCAAGCTACAGTACTCACCAATCCAGAAAAAACCGACCGAATCAAGCTAAGCCGAGAGGTGCAAAGGGACGATTCCAGATGACCAGGTCACGAATCAATCAGCTTCTCACCCACACTGGTCAAGATCCGACCAAGCAATCAAGTAAATCAGAGAGGCGTCGAAGAACTTCAACCGCGTGAACAGTGCACCTTCAATGTACAGTACCAAACAATCCCAGATTCACCGACGGTAGGAAAGAAAACTTCATATAATCGAAGTCGGACTTCCCAGAGGCAAATAGGACGAAGATATGACTTCAATCGCCCATCGAAGCACCAATCGATTCAAACCGAGGCAAGACTAAGGAGCATCAGAAACGAGCCAAAGCTGCACAGTCGAGAGCCCTAGGCCGAGAGACAACTCAGGGACGAAAAACCCAACCAATGAAGGAGGGGATCAAGAGGCGATCCAACAAGAAGCTCGAAAACCCCAAAATCGAAGGGAAACAACCATCTTACATCCTCACCGATGAATCAGCACGGGGATTGCCTGAGGACACCACCAAAATACCCACCCCACAAAGATCCGAGAAGGAGCCCAGAAATAGACGAGGATTAGTTCGAAGTCAAGCCGAGGATCACCCGCAAGCTATCCAGGTGAATCGAAGCTCCAAAATCAACACAGAAACAGCGAAGGACCGAAGAGTGAACAGTACCCCCATTGAGAGCGTTTCATGAACAGTAGCCGAGAATGGCACAAATGGCAAAAGATTTGCTTTCGCAGTTGTTTTTTTTTTTTGGTAATGTAAATAGTATAATAATCTTTTTTGCCAAAATTACAAGAGAAAGAGACCCCAGTACCACATACCTCTACTTACACCCGTATAGGCTAAGCAGAGGAGTACCATGAGTCTCAGAGGAAGAAGATGTACATAGGATAATATAAACCAGAAAAAAAGGAGAGACAGGTACTACAAAACCTACACTTACACCGAGGATGGGCTAAGTGGAGGAGTACCCAGAATCTCCAAGCTAGACGTAAGGAAAAATGAGTAAACAACACAATTACAAGAAAATAGAATCATCCAAACCCCAATTGTGCTGAATTCTTCTATTTCTGGCAGTGTCAATAACATTGTCCTGAGTATAAGCAAAATCTTTGACTAGCTTCACCAGTCGCTTCTTCATTGCCGGAAGAAAAGTGTCACAATTCCTGAATAAGATATTGTTCCTGGATTTCCAAATGACGTGGCACATCGCTCCAAGAGCGAACCTCGCGATTTTTTGGGAAAATTGGTTTTCGGATAAGTGAGTAATGGCCCATGTGAGTGTGGTCATCCAATCCCCCTCATGCCAATCAAGGAGGCAATTGCGTGACCAAAAGAGAGCTAAGTCTTTAGTAATAGAGCATCCGAAGAATAAATGATCAATAGAGTCCGGCCTTATATGACAAAAAGCACATGTAGCGTTAGAGATTCTACCACAGGTTAGAAGAAAAACCTGGGTAGGGAGTCTTCTCTTGGTCATCAACCATAGGAGAAACTGGTGTCTAGGAGCGGTGATCTTGACCCAAATGAAATCAGCCCAAGTAACCTTAGGCTTTTTCCACCTAATAGAATCCCAAGCCGTGGAAGATGAAAATTTCCCAGAAGGGGAGCCCTTCCAAAGAAGCCGGTCATGATAAGTAGAAAGGGAAGGGATACCTCCCCAAATATGCAGAGTCTCCAAAAGGCTCGAGTCAGGGACCCGATTCTGTAGCAATTCCATTAGGAGGGCATCTCTTGAGTAACCCGACAAATAGATTTGTCGATTACTAAATAGGAGGTTGAGCGGGCCATTTGCATGCCAGGAATCAAACCACATCGAAATCGAACGGCCATCCCCAACACGCCAATAAAACATATGTCTAAACTCCCTCCCTAAATCAATGATCTTCTTCCAAGACCAAGAACAAAAGGTGGGTCTACGTACCTCCCAAAAACACCGATTCCTGAGGAAATTTGAGTGAATCCAGACACACCAAAGAGACTCCTTATCCACGAAGAGTGCCCAAATATGCTTGAGCATGGCGGCTTTGTTACTCTCTTTTAGACGCCTGATCCCAAGTCCACCCTCCATCTTCGGGAGACAGACATCATCCCAAGAGACCTTGGCACCACCCGTGCCTAAAGAGGGCCCCTTCCATAGAAACTGTCTAAAGATCTTCTCAATGGAGTCCAATACTGATGCAGGCAATATAAAGATACTAGACCAATAAACCTGGATGGAGTGGAGGACAGATTTGATCAATTGAAGCCGCCCCGCAAAAGATAGGAATCTTTGAGTCCAAGATTGGACTCTCTTCGTGATGGCATTAACCAGAGACACACAATCGGCTCTCCCAAGTCTGGATGCTACCACCGGAACACCTAGGTAACGGAAAGGAAGAGTTCCCCTCCTGAAATTTAAGAGATCAATGATATCTTGTGAGGCGTCAGTAGTACCAGAGAAATATACCTCACTTTTGTCGGGATTCGGTAATAGGCCAGACCACTCCAAGAATAAGGCCAAGGCACGCTTCAAGCAAGACACCGAGTCTATATCCGCTTGACAAAAAAGCAATACATCATCCGCGAAGAAAAGATGGGATAACTTCGTTGATTTACATCGCCAGTAGTAGGTAAATTCTGGACATGTTGTCATTGTGGAAATAAGGCCCGAGAAAACTTCCATGATCAAAGTAAATAGATACGGAGACAATGGATCGCCTTGCCTTATCCCTCTCGAGCTCGAAAAGAAACCATGTAATTCCCCATTTATCGAAATAGAGAATTTTGGAGTTTGAACACATACCATCATTAGCTTGATGAATTGCAAGGGAAAACCGAAAGCCTTAAGAGTCGCCTCTAAGAAGTCCCAATCGACCGTGTCGTAGGCTTTCTTAAAGTCAACCTTGATAGCACACTTAGGAGAATATGTGTCGTGCTGGAATCCCGCAAAGAGTTCTTGGGCAATCAAGATATTGTCCGATATTTTCCTTCCCTTGACAAAAGCCGCTTGGGAAGGCCCAATGAGAGATGGAAGGACCTTAGCAAGTCGATTTGCCAAGATTTTCGTAATACACTTATAGATTGTATTGCAACAAGCGATGGGTCTGAAGTCTCTTACCAATGAAGCATTCGGGCACTTCGGAACTAGCGCAATAATAGTGGTGTTAAGTTGGCGGAGCAAGTCGCCTGAATGGAGGAATTCTAGAATGGCCGAGGTAACCAATCCGCCCACTATCTCCCAGGATCTCTTGAAGAAGTCGGCATTGAATCCGTCAGGACCCGGGGCCTTCCCCGACGCCAGTGAAAACATAGTATCCTGCACTTCCTATTCTGTATAAGGAGAAGTGAGGTTAGATGATTGGGATGCAGTCAACTTACCCCTGAGATGGCCAGTAATATCCTCCAGTGAAGGCCGTGAGTCCAAGCCAGGAGGCTTCCGAAAAAGGACCTTATAATAATCCAAGAAGGCATCTATAACATCTGGAGCCGAGGAAAGTCTGGTTCCCGTATCATCCTGGATCGATAATATTCTATTAGTGAGTTGCCTATCTCGAACAGAGAAGTGAAAGAATTTTGTATTTCGGTCCCCCTCCTTTAGCCAACGGATTCTTGACTTTTGTTTATAAAAAAGCTCCTCCTGAAGGCGAAGGCTATGGAAGGCATCACACGCCCGCTTCTCCTCAAATGCCAATGAGGAGTTATTCGGATCAAGTACCAAAGAGTCTTGGATAGTCCGAAGGTTTTGCCTTGCCAATAGAGTCCGATTGGAGATATCCGAATAAGATTGCCGATTAAGGAGTTTGAGCCTTGCCTTCAATAATTTCAGCTTTGTACATAGTTGGAACATCAATGTACCCGTAATATGAAGATCCCAAACCTGGGAGACCATAGGCAAGAAACCCGGATCCATCATCCAGAAATTATAAAATTTGAAAGGCTTTCTAACCTAGACCGGCGGCACAACTCTTACCACCATAGGAGTATGATCAGAGATACCGGACGCTAGAAATGAAGCTTCAGAATAATTAAAAGCCATAACCCATTGTGGATTCACAAGTACTCGATCAATTTTGCGTTGAATCCGATGCTGGCCTTCATAAGATGCCCAAGTAAATCTCCTTCCCACGTATCTTAGGTCATCCAAATCAGCCTCTACCAAGCAAGTATGGAGTTCATCAAAGGACGGCAACCAGACATGAGTGCCCCCATCGCGATCAGAAGGAAACCTTATGGCGTTGAAATCCCCCAATACGATCCACGGAGTATCCACTAAGGAATCCCTCTTAGCAACCAGATCAGCCCATAGAGGGCGCCTATTGACAAAGGAGTGGCCCGCATAGATAAAAGAGACAGCAAAGGA
>JAGKPW010001113.1:17500-27500 GCA_019926035.1 Melaleuca alternifolia
GGCCTATTTCATCGATCATTGATCCATGTTATGACTCATTCTTGTGTCCATGACACGGATCATGCACCGCCCATCCATCGCCCTTCGCTCGCCCAGGGCCTTCGAGCACCTCTACCCCCCTAAAGAGCCTTATGAGCACTTTTGGTCCTAGCAGGAGGAAACATTCACCATGCTTGAGATGGCACCACGTCTCTAAAAAATGTAGAAATTGAGTTTTGATGAGATTTTTTGCAGGGATGCTCAGAAAAATGTGAACTAAATTATGGGGGAGACAAAAAAAAAGTTGGACGCTTGGATTTTTTTTTTTTTTTTTGGTACTTAAAAATTTTGGAAAAATACCGAAAATTATAAAAATAAGTTGGGAGGTGGGGAAACCAGTGGGGTGCCTATTTTGTGACACAAACAAAATTTAGGAAGGAGAATGGATCAAATCGGAGGAGAAACGATCGGTGAAGTAGCAATCGGACCATGTACGTGAATTGTCCAAGTTCCTCGAAGGATTTCCGTGTTATGCCTTATGTGACTTCCGATGCATTCTCGAATTGTGAAAAACTCGGTGCGCCATGTTGACCGAGGCCGCTCGATGGTCTCGGGATGGACGAGGGGAAGACGACACCGGATCGACCATGGACCCGGGCCACGATCCGGTCGGTCGACCGGGACATGATCCGTGATCGCCCATGGGAAGATCGGGTCACGGTCCGGGATCGTCCAGGGACGACCGGGGCACAACCCGTGATCGATCAGGGCCACGATCCATGCACGAGCTGATCGACCCCGGCCATGATTCATGAACGAGCCGATCGATCGACCAGGGCGACGATCCATGCACGAGCTGATCGACCCTCCGTGATCGGGGGCACGATCCATGAACGAGCCGATCGATCCCTGATCGACCATCCATGATCCATGAACAAGCCGATCGATCCGTGTGATCGACCAAGGCCACGATCCATGCACGATCCGAGGCCAACACGTGCAGATTTTTTGGAATGTCTTGACTGAACGGTGATCCACTCAGCCTGAGGGTCAACAATAGGAACAGCAGCTCGAGGGATCTCCACAGATGCCGACTTATCATTCCTTGAAGGAGATGTTTGTGACAAAGGGACGGACATTCCACTAGGAGGAGGCACAATAGGCTCGGGGCATCTATGCCCGAAGGTCTTGCACTTCGAGCAAACAATTGGTTTCCACTCGTACTCAACCGCAACTAAAACTTCCTCCAACTCCTGAAAAACTGAGACAGTGTCAAGTAAAGGAGATTTAGCAGAAATTTCCACACAAACTCTAGCAAAGGATAACACCCTGCGATGCTCCGTATGTTGGTCCACATAAAGGGGTCTCCCCAAGGCACTTGCAATTTTACTGATGCCTTTAGAAGACCAAGCTACATAAGGGATGTTCCGAAGCTTGACCCACACCGGAATCTTGTCGTGCTTCTCTTTTTTCAGCACTAGCATGGGATGCCACTGCTGAAGAATGAAGGGGATTCTAGCCACCGTTATAGGGCCTCTCTCAACGATCTTCCTTCGGAACCCCGCATCAGGGATATGTAGGAAAAAGAACCCATCATCATTAGCCTTCATTTCAACTAAATAGTTTCCCCAAAGGTGCTTGAGAGATGTCTCAATAAGTTTAAAGGGGAGTCTTTTACCGATGAAATACCCAACAAGGGACTCATGCCACACACTATCCGCAGCCTGAATGATATCCTCATCAATACGAATACAAGGTCTCCCATTTTCAAAGGAGGGAGGAATATAAGATAAGTCATACCCTATTGCAGCACTTGCACGAGCGATATTAGCCCAAGACCTTGTTTGGGGAGTAGTACCCTCCCCGGTGCCCTTCGGAATACCAGCAGGCTTAGGGGTTGGACTCTTACCCCCTACAATGGCGGCTCTCGCTTTAGACTTACTTCTCGAACGACCAGCACGACTTCGAGATTTAGAGCGACCCAAACCTCTGTTCACAGTAGGCTCTTTAAGTGTCCCAACAGTCTTGTCTTTACCCAAGGCTGCATTAGAAGTAGAAGCACCTAGAGGAGTAGGTAATCCAAGATCAGACTCAACCCGAGATTCTCCATTTTTAACCGCTTGAAATCTCAGCCGACTTCTCCCCCTGACTTTCCCTTTGAAAGGAACATTCTCAGCAAGAAGGGGCTTCTCCATAGGTAAAGGGGAATTGTCGTAGACTGCACCAATATCTCCCAAGGGGCGCATCTCAAGTCCATCAAAATCCATAAAAACCAACGAACACGCCCCCAGCAGAACCAAAACACGAACCAGACAGATACAGATGACGCCTCAACCAACCAGGTGATGAACCAAGCAGCGAACTGGATACAACCAGCACCCAGCCGAGGACAAACCTCAGGGCCGAAGCAGGCAGGGCACAACCCTTGCACTTCGAAGGAGACAGGCTACAACCAAGTGACACACAGAACAAACCGTCTTCAAATGAGGCACAATGACAAGCCAAAACTCAGCCAAAACAATTTAAAGCCCAGTAGGATGAGGTAAGAACCAGCACTTCCAGAACCTAAGGCCGCAACTCAGTCAAGAGCCAAACCAGCAAGTCCAGAACCAACCACAACCCCAAGTAGGCCAGCTAGAGGTGGCTACTGATCAAATACAATACACCAACGAAACAGGAAAGGCCAGAGAGTAACCAATGTGGGAAAGCCGTGACCCAGTTCCAGCCAATAGCTCAAACACAGTCAGAACAGGACACGCCCACCCCAAGACTCAGTGTGAGTCTATGAGGTGATCCAATCTTAAGAACCCAGACCAAGACTGCAGGGGACTTACAACCACACTCAAGAGTACAACCCCATGATCGTACTTCAATGCTTCTACCTATTCCAGATATAAGCCAAAGCAGGGAGTAACAAAGCACGAAGGGGAGAATTCCAGAAATTCGAGTAATGAACAATGTAGTCGAAGACCTTCAATGAATAGTGCTTACCTTCAATCAACAGTACCGAAAATCCAGAAACCCAGCAGCCAGGGAACACCAAGCAGGCGAGAGGAGAGGATCAAGAGCAACGGCCCATTTCAGAAGCAAGTCTCAGCACCAACCAGGATCCCCAGAATCACCTCTAGAAGAAGGAAATGAGTTCCCGGCGTGAGTATCTTCAAGCTACAGTACTCACCAATCCAGAAAAAACCGACCGAATCAAGCTAAGCCAAGAGGTGCAAAGGGACGATTCCAGATGACCAGGTCACGAATCAATCAACTCTCACCCACACTGGTCCAGATCCGACCAAGCAATCAAGTAAATCAGAGAGGCGTCGAAGAACTTCAACCGCGTGAACAGTGCACCTTCAATGTACAGTACCAACCAATCCCAGATTCACCGACGGTAGGAAAGAAAACTTCATATAATCGAAGTCGGACTTCCCAGAGGCAAATAGGACGAAGATATGACTTCAATCGCCCATCGAAGCACCAATCGATTCAAACCGAGGCAAGACTAAGGAGCATCAGAAACGAGCCAAAGCTGCACAGTCGAGAGCCCTAGGCCGAGAGACAACTCAGGGACGAAAAACCCAACCAATGAAGGAGGGGATCAAGAGGCGATCCAACAAGAAGCTCGAAAACCCCAAAATCGAAGGGAAACAACCATCTTACATCCTCACCGATGAATCAGCACGGGGATTGCCTGAGGACACCACCGAAATACCCACCCCACAAAGATCCGAGAAGGAGCCCAGAAATAGACGAGGATTAGTTCGAAGTCAAGCTGAGGATCACCCGCAAGCTATCCAGGTGAATCGAAGCTCCAAAATCAACACAGAAACAGCGAAGGACCGAAGAGTGAACAGTACCCCCATTGAGAGCGTTTCATGAACAGTAGCCGAGAATGGCACAAATGGCAAAAGATATGCTTTCGCAGTTGTTTTTTTTTTTTGGGTAAGGTAAATAGTATATTGATCTTTGAAGCCAAAAGTACAAGAGAAAAACCAGCGGTAAGGTCACAAAAACCTACCCACCGAGGGCGTGCCAAGTGAGGCAACCACCGAAGAACCTAAGGAAAAGAAGAAGAAAAGGAACGTGAAGAGAAAGAAGAGGAAAACCCGGTACCACAAACCTGCACTTACACTCTGGAGGAGCTAAGTGGAGGAGTACCATGGATAGAGCAGAACTGTAAGAGCCTAAAGGAGAAAGAAGGGAGAGAAACCAATACCACAAACCTTCACTTACACCTAGGTAGCCTAAGTGGAGGGGTATTGTGATTCTCCTACATAAAGACCAAAAGAAGAGGGAAACAACATAATTACAAAAAAATGGAGTCATCAAGTCCCCAATTACGCTGTATCCTCCTATTCCTACTATTATCAACAACAGTGGTGAGGGTACAAGCAAAATCCCTAACCAACTTAATAAGCCTCAGCTTCATAGCAGGTAGGAATCTATCGGAATGCCTGAAGAGAATGTTGTTCCTGGTCTTCCAAATAATGTGACACAAGGCTCCAAAGGCGAACCTTGCTAGCTTCTGGGAAAAGGAGACGCCGGAGATATGATCTAAAGCCCACGTGAGGGAGTCAGACCAACTACCTTCCCGCCAATCAAGTAAACAGTTTGAAGCCCAAAAGAACGCCAGACTCAAAGTGGTCGGACATCCGAAGAAAAGATGATCAATAGAGTCAGGTACGAGATTACAAAAAGCACAACTAGCAAGAGGAATGCGGCCATAAGAATAAAGTAGAACCTGGGTAGGAAGCCTGCGTTTGGTGATCAACCAAAGTAGGAACTGGTGCCGTGGAGAGATAGTGTTATCCCATATGAACTTAGCCCAAGGGACCAGAGTGCCCGTCGGTCTAAGGGCTTCCCAAGCTGAAAAAGCCGAGAACCTGAATGAAGAACTACCCAGCCATAAAAAACGATCCGGCTCTTCACTGAGAACCGGCAGCACCACGCCCCCTTCTACGAGAGGATCCCTGATGAGAGACGCCGAATGGTTGTGAAGGAAATCTGCAAGGGTGGCACCTCTCGAAAAACCAGACAAATAGATCTGCCTATTAGTAAATAACAGGTTAAGTGCCCCACGGGGATGCCATGAGTCAAACCAGAGAGATATAGTGCGACCATCTCCCACTTGCCAGCAAAACAAATGCTTGTAGACCTTTGCTAACTCAAGAATTTTCTTCCAAGACCAAGAGCAATAAGTAGGTCTACTTACCTCCCAAAAACAACGGCCTTTGATAAATATAGAGTGAACCCACCGACACCATAAGGATTCTTTATCAACAAAAAGAGCCCAGATGTGTTTAAGCATCGAAGCCTTGTTACTCTGTCTTAGGCGCCTGATACCAAGGCCACCTTCCTCCTTGGGAAGGCAAACATCACTCCAAGACACCTTAGCACCTCCTGAGCCCAAGTTAGGTCCCTTCCAAAGGAATTGCCTCAAAATTTTCTCAATGGAATCAATGACCGAAACAGGTAGAACAAAAATATTGGACCAGTAAACCTGTATTGCATGTAGTACCGATTTGATCAACTGAAGACGACCTGCAAAGGAGAGGAATCTTTGGGTCCAAGATTGAACTCTCTTGGTGATGGTGTTCACTAGAGAAATACAATCCACTTTCCCAAATCTAGTAGCAACAACTGGCACGCCCAGATATTTAAAAGGAAGTGAACCCAAACTGAAATTCAGCATTTCTACAATCTCCTGACCAATCAAACAATTATCAGATATATAAACCTCACTTTTGGAAGGGTTTGGAGAAAGGCCCGACCACTCTGAAAAGATAGTGATCGCCGATTTCAAGCAAGAGGCAGAGGATACATTAGCTTGGCAAAATAATAAGACATCATCAGCAAAAAACAGATGTGTAAGCTCGGTAGATTTACATCTCCAATAGTAACTGAACTCAGGTGCTTTAGTCATGTTGAAGATGAGCCCCGAGAAAACCTCCATAACCAAAGTAAATAAGTAGGGGGAAAGGGGATCACCTTGTCTCAGTCCCCTTGAACTAGGGAAAAACCCATGTAGTTCACCATTAATGGAGATGGAGAATTTAGGGGTTCGCACACATACCATAATGAGTGTAATGAAAGGCTCAGGAAAACCAAAAGCATGCAGTGTAGCCTCCAAAAAGGCCCAATCAACCGTGTCATAGGCTTTCCTGAAGTCAACTTTGATAGCACACCTGGGCAAGCAGAAGTCCTGGTGAAACCCACTAAAAAGCTCCTGAGCTAGTAGTATGTTGTCAGTAATTTTCCTTCCTTTAACAAAAGCCCCTTGAGAACCACCAATGAGGGGAGGAAGGACCTTAGCAATCCTGTTAGCAAGCATTTTAGTGATGCACTTGTATATCGTGTTGCAACACGCAATGGGTCTAAAGTCATTCACAGAAGTAGCATTAGGACATTTAGGCACTAATGTCAAAATAGTAGAGTTCAGCTGACGTAACATAACCCCAGAATGCAGAAAATCGAGAATAGCAGATGTTACCAGAGGACCAACAATGTCCCACATTTCCTTAAAGAATTCAACATTAAACCCATCTGGCCCAGGCGCTTTACCTTGAGCCATAGAGAAGAAAGTGGTACGTACTTCCAATTCGGTGAAAGGAGCCAACAAAGGACCAAGTTGGTGCGGCAGAAGTTTGGTGCAAAGTTGCTCTCCAATGGCCGAAGGAGAAGGCCGAGAAATATGCTCAGGAGATTTGAAGATTTGTTCATAATACCTGATGAAAGCCCCGCTAATATCCGAGCTAGAGGAGAGGTGGGTCCCTGAATCATCAACGATCGAGTTGATCCTATTGTTTTGTTGTCTCTTTTTTGTGGAATGGTGAAAGAACTTCGTGTTACGGTCACCTTCCTTCAACCACCTAATTCTGGATTTCTGTTTGAAAAAGAGTTCTTCCTGCAATCTAAGCTTACAGAACTCAACTCCTGCGACCTTTTCCTCTTGGGCTAACAATAGATTCAGAGGATCCTGCAAGAGGGATTGTTGAAGGGATTGCAAATTCTGTCTAGCCACCAAAGTACGCTTAGAGATGTCAGAATAAGAATGTTGATTTAACAATTTTAACTTAACTTTGAGAAGCTTAAGTTTGGAGCAAACTTGGAACATAGCGGAGCCCACAACCTGGTGATCCCAAACCTCAGCAACCAAAGTCCGAAAACCCGGATCCAAGAGCCAAAAATTAAAGAACTTAAAAGGCTTCCTCGCATGGACCAAAGGTAATACGCGCACCACCATAGGAGAGTGATCCGATATACCAGGGGAGAGGAAGTTAGCTTCCGAACAAGTAAGATCAGTCACCCATTTCGGGTTCACCAAAACACGATCAATTTTCCTTTGAATCCTGTCTTCACCTTCAAAAGAAGACCAAGTGAATCTATTCCCAATGTATCTCAGGTCATCAAGACCAGCATCCAACAAACAGCAATTAAACTCATCAAATGAATCAAGCCAAACCTGCGTCCCACCTACACGGTCTGAGGGAGTTCTTATAGCATTAAAGTCTCCCAAAACAACCCAAGGGGTATCCGAAACAGAGGTACTTTTCCCAATCAGATCAGCCCAAAGTGCACGTCTAGACACAAACGTGTGAGATGCATAAACAAAGGAGACCCGTAAGATGAGTCCCGAGTCCAGGGAGCTTAGAGTACCATGCATAACTTGAATAAAAGAAGAAGAGAGCTCAAACCGTACCCTTTGTGGATCCCAACCTATCCAAATACGACCACGATCAGCATGATCATAGTTAGCCTTCCAAACCCAACCCGGGATAAGGGTCCCGGAGATTTCATCAAAGCCTGCAAGTGTAGCCTTAGTTTCCAATATTCCAAGACAAAATAAGTTGTTCGTTCGAACCAAATACCGGATCTCAGCTTGCCTCGCCGGAACGCACAAACCTCTTATGTTCCATGCACCTAAAAACATATTTACAAGGAAGAGAGAAAAAATCCATCAACGCCTCTTATTAACACGGCCCTTTCTAGCCGTAGACTTTCTAAGTACTTCCACCGAGGGAGGGGAGCTCATCTCCCCTTGAAAGGCCTTCCCGGATCTCAAAGCACTCACTATCGGACTATGTCCAGGTTGCTGAATCTGCAGGTCAGGTGAGGACTCCGAGGAGGGAGAATCAACCGAGCTGTCCCGAACGGGATCAAAGTCTTGGAGGTCATCTTCCGAGTCATCAGATTCAGCAACAACATTCTCGACCAGCAACCCAGGAGCAACAGCATCACAAGAAGAGACAGGAGGTACAAGGGGAGGACTTAGAGGAGCCAGAGGACTCACATTTTCGTTTAAAAGAGGCGCGCCTTGGTCCAGCTGAGGCACAAAGCCGAGGCCAACACGTGCAGATTTTTTGGAATGTCTTGACTGAACGGTGATCCACTCAGCCTGAGGGTCAACAATAGGAACAGCAGCTCGAGGGATATCCACAGATGCCGACTTATCATTCCTTGAAGGAGATGTTTGTGACAAAGGGACGGACATTCCACTAGGAGGAGGCACAATAGGCTCGGGACATCTATGCCCGAAGGTGTTGCACTTCAAGCAAACAATTGGTTTCCACTCGTACTCAACCGCAACTAAAACTTCCTCCAACTCCTGAAAAACTGAGACAGTGTCAAGTAAAGGAGATTTAGCAGAAATTTCCACACAAACTCTAGCAAAGGATAACACCCTGCGATGCTCCGTATGTTGGTCCACATAAAGGGGTCTCCCCAAGGCACTTGCAATTTTACTGATGCCTTTAGAAGACCAAGCTACATAAGGGATGTTCCGAAGCTTGACCCACACCGGAATCTTGTCGTGCTTCTCTTTTTTCAGCACTAGCATGGGATGCCACTGCTGAAGAATGAAGGGGATTCTAGCCACCGTGATAGGGCCTCTCTCAACGATCTTCCTTCGGAACCCCGCATCAGGGATATGTAGGAAAAAGAAACCATCATCATTAGCCTTCATTTCAACTAAATAGTTTCCCCAAAGGTGCTTGAGAGATGCCTCAATAAGTTTAAAGGGGAGTCTTTTACCGATGAAATACCCAACAAGGGACTCATGCCACACACTATCCGCAGCCTGAATGATATCCTCGTCAATACGAATACAAGGTCTCCCATTTTCAAAGGAGGGAGGAATATAAGATAAGTCATAACCTATTGCAGCACTTGCACGAGCGATATTAGCCCAAGACCTTGTTTGGGGAGTAGTACCCTCCCCGGTGCCCTTCGGAATACCAGCAGGCTTAGGGGTTGGACTCTTACCCCCTACAATGGCGGCTCTCGCTTTAGACTTACTTCTCGAACGACCAGCACGACTTCGAGATTTAGAGCGACCCAAACCTCTGTTCACAGTAGGCTCTTTAAGTGTCCCAACAGTCTTGTCTTTATCCAAGGCTGCATTAGAAGTAGAAGCACCTAAAGGAGTAGGTAATCCAAGATCAGACTCAACCCGAGATTCTCCATTTTTAACCGCTTGAAATCTCAGCCGACTTTTCCCCCTAACTTTCCCTTTGAAAGGAACATTCTCAGCAAGAAGGGGCTTCTCCATAGGTAAAGGGGAATTGTCGTAGACTGCACCAATATCTCCCAAGGGGCGCATCTCAAGTCCATCAGAATCCATAAAAACCAACGATCACGCCCCAGCAGAACCAAAACACGAACCAGACAGATACAGATGACGCCTCAACCAACCAGGTGATGAACCAAGCAGCGAACTGGATACAACCAGCACCCAGCCGAGGACAAACCTCAGGGCCGAAGCAGGCAGGGCACAACCCTTGCACTTCGAAGGAAACAGGCTACAACCAAGTGACACACAGAACAAACCGTCTTCAAATGAGGCACAATGACAAGCCAAAACTCAGCCACAACAATTTAAAGCCCAGTAGGATGAGGTAAGAACCAACTTCCAGAACCTAGGCCGCAACTCAGTCAAGAGCCAAACCAGCAAGTCCAGAACCAACCACAACCCCAAGTAGGCCAGCTAGAGGTGGCTACTGATCAAATACAATACACCAACGAAACA
>JAGKPW010001115.1:0-11342 GCA_019926035.1 Melaleuca alternifolia
TCAAACTCCGCAGTTAAGCGTGCTTGGGCGAGAGTAGTTACTAAGGGTTCCTCCTGGAAGTCCTCTGTGTTGCAACAGCCCGCCTGGCCCGTTTTCGTTTTCCGTTTTTCTATTCTTTCCTTTTACCTCCCGATGTATTCCGCCCTGGGGTGTTGCCTCGATACGCGCTTCCGAACAGTCACGCAACGGCCCCGTAGTCATCGGTATCGAAAGTTAGGCACGAGAACGTAGAGACGCGGGAATTCCGTTTACCCAGCAATTTTCATTTTTGTATTCCGTCGTACATAAGTAGTATTCCGTTAATCGAGTCGGGCTCGGGAAATTGCGTTAATTGAGTCGCTTAAAAGCCGGAAGTTGAACCCTCTAGACTTCCTTCGAGAAGAGAAATTGAGTCGCTTCAAGTAAATTCGCAATGCGTAACAGGACGGGTGCGATCATACCAGCACTAATGCACCGGATCCCATCAGAACTCCGAAGTTAAGCGTGCTTGGGCGAGAGTAGTACTAGGATGGGTGACCTCCTGGGAAGCCCTCGTGTTGCACCCCTCGTTTTCGTTTTCGTTTTTCTATTCTTTTCTTTTTATCCTCACGGATTATTCCGGCCCTGGGGTGTTGGCCTCCAAACGAGCTTTCCGAACAGTACTCACGGGCCCCGTGAGTCCATCGGGATCGAAAGTTAGGCACGAGAACGTAGAGACGCGGGATTTCCGTTTACCAAGCAATTTTCATTTTTGTATTCCGTCGTACATAAGTAGTATTCCGTTAATCGAGTCGGGCCCGGGAAATTGCGTTAATTGAGTCGCTTAAAAGCCGGAAGTTGAACACTCTAGACTTCCTTCGAGAAGAGAAATTAAGTCGCTTCAAGTAAATTTGCAATGCGTAACATGACGGGTGCGATCATACCAGCACTAATGCACCGGATCCCATCAGAACTCCGAGGTTAAGCGTGCTTGGGCGAGAGTAGTACTAGGATGGGTGACCTCCTGGGAAGTCCTCGTGTTGCACCCCTCGTTTTCGTTTTCGTTTTTCTATTTTTTTCTTTTTATCCTCACGGATTATTCCGGCCCTGGGGTGTTGGCCTCGAAACGAGCTTTCCGGACAGTACTCACGGGCCCCGTGAGTCCATCGGGATCGAAAGTTAGGCACGAGAACGTAGAGACGCGGGAATTCCGTTTACCAAGCAATTTTCATTTTTGTATTCCGTCGTACGTAAGTAGTATTCCGTTAATCGAGTCGGGCTCGGGAAATTGCGTTAATTGAGTCGCTTAAAAGCCGGAAGTTGAACACTCTAGACTTCCTTCGAGAAGAGAAATTGAGTCGCTTCAAGTAAATTCGCATTGCGTAACATGACGGGTGCGATCATACCAGCACTAATGCACCGGATCCCATCAGAACTCAGAAGTTAAGCGTGCTTGGGCGAGAGTAGTACTAGGATGGGTGACCTCCTGGGAAGTCTTCGTGTTGCACCCCTCGTTTTCGTTTTCGTTTTTCTATTCTTTTCTTTTTATCCTCACCGATTATTCCGGCCCTGGGGTGTTGGCCTCGAAACGAGCTTTCCGAACAGTACTCACGGGCCCCGTGAGTCCATTGGGATCGAAAGTTAGGCACGAGAACGGAGAGACGCGGGAATTCCGTTTACCAAGCAATTTTCATTTTTGTATTCCGTCGTACATAAGTAGTATTCCGTTAATCGAGTCGGGCTCGGGAAATTGCGTTAATTGAGTCGCTTAAATGCCGGAAGTTGAACACTCTAGACTTCCTTCGAGAAGAGAAATTGAGTCGCTTCAAGTAAATTTGCAATGCGTAACATGACGGGTGCGATCATACCATCACTAATGCACCGGATCCCATCAGAACTCCGAAGTTAAGCGTGCTTGGGCGAGAGTAGTACTAGGATGGGTGACCTCCTGGGAAGTCCTCGTGTTGCCCCCCTCGTTTTCGTTTTCGTTTTTCTATTCTTTTCTTTTTATCCTCACGGATTATTCCGGCCCTGGGGTGTTGGCCTCGAAACGAGCTTTCCGAACCGTACTCACGGGCCCCGTGAGTCCATCGGGGAGCGAAAGTTAGCACAGAACGTATAGACGTCGGGATATGCCTGTTACCAAAGCGAGAGTTTTCATTTTTGTATTCGTCGTACTTAAGTATATTCGTTAATCGAGTCGGTGCTGTCGGAAACTTGGTTTAATTGATCGCTAAAACGTCCGAAGTTTTGAACATCTCTAGACTTCCTTCGAGAAGTAGCAAGGGTTGACGCTTCGCTTCTAGTAAATTTCGCAATGCGTACATATGACGGTGGTCTATCCTCCAGCACTACTGCACCGATTCCGCATCATAACTCCTGAAGTTAATCGGCCTTGGGCAGAGGTAGTACTTATAATAGGTGGCCCCTCGCTGGGAAGTTCCTCGTGTTGCCACCCCTCGTTTTCGGTTGTTTCGTTTTTCTTCTTTTCTTTTATCCGCACGGATTATCCGTCCCTGGGTGGTGGCCCTCCGAAAGAGCTTTCCGAACAGTACTCACGGGCCCCGTGAGTCCAATCGTGGATCGCAAAAGTTAGGCACGAGAACGTAGAGACGCGGGAATTCCGTTTACCAAGCAATTTTCATTTTTGTATTCCGTCGTACATAAGTGGTATTCCGTTAATCGAGTCGGGCTCGGGAAATTGCGTTAATTGAGTCGCTTAAAAGCCGAAAGTTGAACACTCTAGACTTCCGTCGAGAAGAGAAATTGAGTCGCTGCAAGTAAATTCGCAATGCGTAACATGACGGGTGCGATCATACCAGCACTAATGCACCGAATCCCATCAGAACTCCGAAGTTAAGCGTGCTTGGGCGAGAGTAGTACTCGTTGTTACCTCCTGGAATTCCTCGTGTTTGCCCCCTCGTTTACTACTGTTTTCTCGTTTTTCTAATTGCTTTTTCTTTTATCCTCAACGAGTGTGCTTATTCCGGCCCTGGGGTGTTGGCCTCGAAACGAGCTTTCCGAACAGTACTCACTGGCCCCGTGAGTCCATCGGGATCGAAAGTTAGGCACGAGAACGTAGAGACGCGGGAATCCCGTTTACCAAGCAATTTTCATTTTTGTATTCCGTCGTACATAAGTAGTATTCCGTTAATCGAGTCGGGCTCGGGAAATTGCGTAAATTGAGTCGCTTAAAAGCCGGAAGTTGAACACTCTAGACTTCCTTCGAGAAGAGAAATTGAGTCGCTTCAAGTAAATTTGCAATGTGTAACATGACGGGTGCGATCATACCAGCACTAATGCACCGGATCCCATCAGAACTCCGAAGTTAAGCGTGCTTGTTGGGGCGAGAGTACGTACTAGTACTGGGTGACCTCACTGAAATTCCTCGTGTAAATTGCAAACCCCTCGTTTTCAGTTTTTCCCGTTTATTTCATATCTTTTCGTTTATCCTCAACCCGATTAAATTCCGGCCAGGGGTGTTGGCCTCGAAACGAGCTTTCCGAACAGTACTCAAGGACCCCGTGAGTCCATCGGGATCGAAAGTTAGGCACGAGAACGTAGAGACGCGGGAATTCCGTTTACCAAGCAATTTTCATTTTTGTATGCCGTCGTACATAAGTAGTATTCCGTTAATCGAGTCGGGCTCGGGAAATTGCGTTAATTGAGTCGCTTAAAAGCCGGAAGTTAAACACTCTAGACTTCCTTCGAGAAGAGAAATTGAGTCGCTTCAAGTAAATTCGCAATGCGTAACATGACGGGTGCGATCATACCAGCACTAATGCACCGATCCCATTCCGAATACTCCCGAGTTCAGGGTGCGGTGACAACGAGAGTATAACTATTACGATGATGGGTGCCAATCCCTGGGAAGTCCCCCTCGGGTTGCACCCTCGTGTTTCTAAGCTGAAATATCTGTTCGTTTTTACATTTTCTTGTCTAGGTGTTATCCTCACGGATTATTCCGGCCCTGGGGTGTTGGCCTCGAAACGAGCCTTCCGAACAGTACTCACGGGCCCCGTGAGTCCATCGGGATCGAAAGTTAGGCACGAGAACGTAGAGACGCGGAAATTCCGTTTACCAAGCAATTTTCATTTTTGTATTCCGTCGTACATAAGTAGTATTCCGTTAATCGAGTCGGGCTCGGAAAATTGCGTTAATTGAGTCGCTTAAAAGCCGGAAGTTGAACACTCTAGACTTCCTTCGAGAAGAGAAATTGAGTCGCTTCAAGTAAATTTGCCATGCGTAACATGACGGGTGCGATCATACCAGCACTAATGCACCGATCCATCAGAACTCCGAATTAAGGGTGCATTGGGCGAGAGTAGTACTAGGATGGGTGACCGCCTGGGAAGTCCTCGTGTTGCACCCCTCGTTTTCGTTTTCGTTTTTCTATTCTTTTCTTTTTATCCTCACGGTTTATTCCGGCCCTGGGGTGTTGGCCTCGAAACGAGCTTTCCGAACAGTACTCACGGGCCCCGTGAGTCCATCGGGATCGAAAGTTAGGCACTAGAACGTAGAGACGCGGGAATTCCGTTTACCAAGCAATTTTCATTTTTGTATTCCGTCGTACATAATTAGTATTCCGTTAATCGAGTCGGGCTCGGGAAATTGCGTTAATTGAGTCGCTTAAAAGCCGGAAGTTGAACACTCTAGACTTCCTTCGAGAAGAGAAATTGATTCGCTTCAAGTAAATTTGCAATGCGTGACATGACGGGTGCGATCATAACCATGAACCAGCCTCCCTTGCCCGGAATCCATCAGAACTAAATCCGAGTTACACGATGCTTGGACGAGAGTAGTACTAGAAGGGGTGACCTCCTGGGAAGTCCTCGTGTTGCACCCCTCGTTTTTGTTTTCGTTTTTCTATTCTTTTCTTTTTATCCTCACGGATTATTCCGGCACTGGGGTGTTGGCCTCGAAACGAGCTTTCCGAACAGTACTCACGGGCCCCGTGAGTCCATCGGAATCGAAAGTTAGGCACGAGAACGTAGAGACGCGGGAATTCCGTTTACCAAGCAAATTTCATTTTTGTATTCCGTCGTACATAAGTAGTATTCCGTTAATCGAGTCCGGCTCGGGAAATTGCGTTAATTGAGTCGCTTAAAAGCCGGAAGTTGAACACTCTAAACTTTTTTCAAGAAGAAAAATTGAGTCGCTTCAAGTAAATTTGCAACACCGTACCATGACACGGTGCGATCATACCAGCACTAATGCACCGGATCCCATCAGAACTCCGAAGTTAAGCGTGCTTGGGCGAGAGTAGTACTAGGATGGGTGACCTCCGGGGAAGTCCTCGTGTTGCACCCCTCGTTTGCGTTTTCGTTTTCGTTTTTCTATTCTTTTCTTTTTATCCTCAAGGATTATTCCGGCCCTGGGGTGTTGGCCTCGAAACGAGCTTTCCGAACAGTACTCACGGGCCCCGTGAGTCCATCGGGATCGAAAATTAGGCACGAGAACGTAGAAACGCGGGAATTCCGTTTACCAAGCAATTTTCATTTTTGTATTCCGTCGTCCATAAGTAGTATTCCGTTAATCGAGTCGGGCTCGGGAAATTGCGTTAATTGAGTCGCTTAAAAGCCTGAAGTTGAACACTCTAGACTTCCTTCGAGAAGAGAAATTGAGTCGCTTCAAGTTAATTTGCAATGCGTAACATGACGGGTGCGATCATACCAGCACTAATGCACCGGATCCCATCAGAACTCCGAAGTTAAGCGTGCTTGGGCGAGAGTAGTACTAGGATGTGTGACCTCCTGGGAAGTCCTCGTGTTGCACCCCTCGTTTTCGTTTTCGTTTTTCTATTCTTTTCTTTTTATCCTCACGGATTATTCCGCCCCTGGGGTGTTGGCCTCGAAACGAGCTTTCCGAACAGTACTCACGGGCCCCGTGGGTCCATCGGGATCGAAAGTTAGGAACGAGAACGTAGAGACGCGGGAATTCCGTTTACCAAGCAATTTTCATTTTTGTATTCCGTCGTACATAAGTAGTATTCCGTTAATCGAGTCGGGCTCGTGAAATTGCGTTAATTGAGTCGCTTAAAAGCCGGAAGTTGAACACTCTAGACTTCCTTCGAGAAGAGAAATTGAGTTGCTTCAAGTAAATTTGCGATGCATAACATGATGGGTGCGATTAAACCAGCACTAATGCACCGGATCCCATCAGAACTCCGAAGTTAAGCGTGCTTGAGCGAGAGTAGTACTAGGATGGGTGACCTCCTGGGAAGTCCTCGTGTTGCACCCCTCGTTTTCGTTTTCGTTTTTCTATTCTTTTCTTTTTATCCTCACTGATTATTCCGGCCCTGGGGTGTTGGCCTCGAAACGAGCTTTCCGAACAGTACTCACGGGCCCCGTGAGTCCATCGGGATCGAAAGTTAGGCACGAGAACGTAGAAACGCGGGAATTCCGTTTACCAAGCAATTTTCATTTTTGTATTTCGGCGTACGTAAGTAGTATTCCGTTAATCGAGTCGGGCTCGGGAAATTGCGTTAATTGAGTCGCTTAAAAGCCGGAAGTTGAACACTCTAGACTTCCTTCGAGCAGAGAAATTGAGTCGCTTCAAGTAAATATGAATGCGAACAATGCGGGTGCGAATCATAACCAACAACCAGCACTAATGCACCGGATCCCATCAGAACTCGAAGTTAAGCGTGCTTGGGCGAGAGTAGTACTAGGATGGGTGACCTCCTGGGAAGTCCTCGTGTTGCACCCCTCGTTTTCGTTTCGTTTTTCTATTCTTTTCTTTTTATCCTCACGGATTATTCCGGCCCTGGGGTGTTAGCCTCGAAACGAGCTTTCCGAACAGTACTCACGGGCCCCGTGAGTCCATCGGGATCGAAAGTTAGGCAGGAGAACGTAGAGACGCGGGAATTCCGTTTACCAAGCAATTTTCATTTTTGTATTCCGTCGTACATAAGTAGTATTCCGTTACTCGAGTCGGGCTCGGGAAATTGCGTTAATTGAGTCGCTTAAAAGCCGGAAGTTGAACACTCGAGACTTCCTTCGAGAAGAGAAATTGAGTCGCTTCAAGTAAATTTGCAATGCATAACATGACGGGTACGATCATACCAGCACTAATGCAACGGATCCCATCAGAACATCCAACTAAGATTAGCGATGAGTCCTTGGCGAGAGTTAGGTACTAGGATGGGTTGACCAATCCCTGGTAAGTCCTCGTGTTCCGCCACCCCACGTTTTCCGTAGTCCGTTTTTCTATTCTTTTCTTTTTTAATCCTCACGGATTATTCCGGCCCTGGGGTGTTGGCCTCGAAACGAGCTTTCCGAACAGTACTCACGGGCCCCGTGAGTCCATCGGGAGCGAAAGTTAGGCACGAGAACGTAGAGACGCGGGAATTCCGTTTACCAAGCAATTTTCATTTTTGTATTCCGTCGTACATAAGTAGTATTCCGTTAATCGAGTCGGGCTAGGGAAATTGCGTTAATTGAGTCGCTTAAAAGCCGGAAGTTGAACACTCTAGACTTCCTTCGAGAAGAGAAATTGAGTCGCGTCAGTAATTTCAATGCGTAACTGACTGGTGCGATCTAACCAGCACTAAAGCACCGGATCCCATCAGGACTCCGAAGTTAAGCGTGCTTGGGCGAGAGTAGTACTAGGATGGGTGACCTCCTGGGAAGTCCTCGTGTTTCACCCCTCGTTTTCGTTTTCGTTTTTCTATTCTTTTCTTTTTATCCTCACGGATTATTCCGGCCCTGGGGTGTTGGCCTCGAAACGAGCTTTCCGAACAGTAATCACGGGCCCCGTGAGTCCATCGGGATCGAAAGTTAGGCACGAGAACGTAGAGGCGCGGGAATTCCGTTTACCAAGCAATTTTCATTTTTGTATTCCGTCGTACATAAGTAGTATTCCGTTAATCGAGTCGGGCTCGGGAAATTGCGTTAATTGAGTCTCTTAAAAGCCGGAAGTTGAACACTCTAGACTTCCTTCGAGAAGAGAAATTGAGTCGCTTCAAGTAAATTCGCAATGCGTAACATGACGGGTGCAATCATACCAGCACTAATGCACCGGATCCCATCAGAACTCCGAAGTTAAGCGTGCTTGGGCGAGAGTAGTACTAGGATGGGTGACCTCCTGGGAAGTCCTCGTGTTGCACCCCTCATTTTCGTTTTCGTTTTTCTATTCTTTTCTTTTTATCCTCACGGATTATTCCGGCCCTGGGTGTTGGCCTCGAAACGAGCTTTCCGAACAGTACTCACGGGCCCCGTGAGTCCATCGGGATCGAAAGTTAGGCAGGAGAACGTAGAGACGCGGGAATTCCGTTTACCAAGCAATTTTCATTTTTGTATTCCGTCGTACATAAGTAGTATTCCGTTAATCGAGTCGGGCTCGGGAAATTGCGTTAATTGAATCGCTTAAAAGCCGGAAGTTGAACACTCTAGACTTCCTTCGAGAAGAGAAATTGAGTCGCTTCAAGTAAATTTGCAATGCGTGACATGACGGTGCGTCATACCAGCACTACTTCACCGATCCCATCAGAACTCCGAAGTTAAGCGTGCTTGGCTGAGTTCTGATACTAGTACTAGATGGGTGACCTCCTGGGAAGTCCTCGCGTTGCACCCCTCGTTTTCGTTTTCGTTTTTCTATTCTTTTCTTTTTATCCTCACGGATTATTCCTGCCCTGGGGTGTTGGCCTCGAAACGAGCTTTCCGAACAGTACTCACGGGCCCCGTGAATCCATCGGGATCGAAAGTTAGGCACGAGAACGTAGAGACGCGGGAATACCGTTTACCAAGCAATTTTCATTTTTGTATTCCGTCGTACATAAGTAGTATTCCGTTAATCGAGTCGGGCTCGGGAAATTGCGTTAATTGATTCGCTTAAAAGCCGGAAGTTGAACACTCTAGACTTCCTTCGAGAAGAGAAATTGAGTCGCTTCAAGTAAATGTGCAATGCGTAACATGACGGGTGCGATCATACCAGCACTAATGCACCAGATCCCATCAGAACTCCGAAGTTAAGCGTGCTTGGGCGAGAGTAGTACTAGTACTAGGATGGGTGACCTCCTGGGAAGTCCTCGTGTTGCACCCCTCGTTTTCGTTTTCGTTTTCCTATTCTTTTCTTTTTATCCTCACGGATTATTCCGGCCCTGGTGTGTTGGCCTCGAAACGAGCTTTCCGAACAGTACTCACGGGCCCCGTGAGTCCATCGGGATCGAAAGTTAGGCACGAGAACGTAGAGACGCGGGAATCCGTTTACCAAGCAATTTTCATTTTTGTATTCCGTCGTACATAAGTAGTAAGTCTTCCGTTACTCGAGTCGGGCTCGGGAAATTGCGTTAATTGAGTCGCTTAAAAGCCGGAGTTGAACACTCTAGACTTCCTTCGAGAAGAGAAATTGAGTCACTTCAAGTAAATTCGCAATGCGTAACATGACGGGTGCGATCATACCAGCACTAATGCACCGGATCCCCTCAGAACTCCGAAGTTAAGCGTGCTTGGGCGAGAGTAGTACTAGGATGGGTGACCTCCTGGGAAGTCCTCGTGTTGCCCCCCTCGTTTTCGTTTTCGTTTTTCTATTCTTTTCTTTTTATCCTCACGAATTATTCCGGCCCTGGGGTGTTGGCCTCGAAACGAGCTTTCCGAACATTACTCACGGGCCCCGTGAGTCCATCGGGATCGAAAGTTAGGCACGAGAACGTAGAGACGCGGTAATTCCGTTTACCAAGCAATTTTCATTTTTGTATTCCGTCGTACATAAGTAGTATTCCGTTAATCGAGTCGGGCTCTGGAAATTGCGTTAATTGAGTCGCTTAAAAGCCGGAAGTTGAACACTCTAGACTTCCTTCGAGAAGAGAAATTGAGTCGCTTCAAGTAAATTTGCAATGCGTAACATGACGGGTGCGATCATACCATCACTAATGCACCGGATCCCATCAGAACTCCGAAGTTAAGCGTGCTTGGGCAAGGAGATATAATACTAGTACTATTGATGGGTGGACCTCCAGGGAAGTCCCGTGTTGCACCCCTCGTTTTTCGTTTTCGTTTTTCTATTCTTTTCTTTTTATCCTCACGGATTATTCCGGCCCTGGGGGGTTGGCCTCGAAACGAGCTTTCCGAACAGTACTCACGGGCCCCGTGAGTCCATCGGGATCGAAATTTAGGCACGAGAACGTAGAGACGCGGGAATTCCGTTTACCAAGCAATTTTCATTTTTGTATTCCGTCGTACATAAGGAGTATTCCGTTAATCGAGTCGGGCTCGGGAAATTGCGTTAATTGAGTCGCTTTAAAGCCGGAAGTTGAACACTCTAGACTTCCTTCGAGAAGAGAAATTGAGTCGCTTCAAGTAAATTTGCAATGCGTAACATGACGGGTGCGTTCATACCAGCACTAATGCACCGGATCCCATCAGAACTCCGAAGTTAAGCGTGCTTGTGCGAGAGTAGTACTAGGATGGGTGACCTCCTGGGAAGTCCTCGTGTTGCACCCCTCGTTTTCGTTTTCGTTGTTCTATTCTTTTCTTTTTATCCTCACGGATTATTCCGGCCCTGGGGTGTTGGCCTCGAGACGAGCTTTCCGAACAGTACTCACGGGCCCCGTGAGTCCATCGGGATCGAAAGTTAGGCACGAGAACGTAGAGACGCGTGAATTCCGTTTACCAAGCAATTTTCATTTTTGTATTCCGTCGTACATAAGTAGTATTCCGTTAATCGAGTCGGGCTCGGGAAATTGCTTTAATTGAGTCGCTTAAAAGCCGGAAGTTGAACACTCTAGACTTCCTTCGAGAAGAGAAATTGAGTCGCTTCAAGTAAATTTGCAATGCGTGACATGACGGGTGCGATCATACCAGCACTAATGCACCCGATCCCATCAGAACTCCGAAGTTAAGCGTGCTTGGGCGAGAGTAGTACTAGGATGGGTGACCTCCTGGGAAGTCCTCGTGTTGCACCCCTCGTTATCGTTTTCGTTTTTCTATTCTTTTCTTTTTATCCTCACGGATTATTCCGGCCCTGGGGTGTTGGCCTCGAAACGAGCTTTCCGAACAGTACTCACGGGCCCCGTGAGTCCATCGGGATCGAAAGTTATGCACGAGAACGTAGAGACGCGGGAATTCCGTTTACCAAGCAATTTTCATTTTTGTATTCCGTCGTACATAAGTAGTATTCCGTTAATCGAGTCGTGCTCGGGAAATTGCGTTAATTGAGTCGCTTAAAAGCCGGAAGTTGAACACTCTAGACTTCCTTCGAGAAGAGAAATTGAGTCGCTTCAAGTAAATTTGCAATGCGTAACATGACGGTGCGATCATACCAGCACTAATGCACCGGATCCCATCAGAACTCCGAAGTTTAGCATGCTTGGGCGAGAGTAGTACTAAGATGGGTGACCTCCTGGGAAGTCCTCGTGTTGCACCCCTCATTTTCGTTTTCGTTTT
>JAGKPW010001116.1:0-14565 GCA_019926035.1 Melaleuca alternifolia
CTTTTGGTCCATTCAAAGTAAGTTCCTCTCTTGTTGGTCCAATACAAGGGAGTTCGTCTCCTGTTGGTCCAATCTAAGGAGTTCGTCTCCTTTTGGTTTAATCTAAGGGGAATTCATCTCCTTTTGGTCCTTTCTAAGGAGTTCGTCTCCTTTTTGTACAATCTAAGTAACTTAGTCAGCTGTTGGTCCAATCTAAGGGAGTTCATCTCCTGTTGGGCCAATCTAAGGAGTTCGTCTTCTTTTTGAACAATCTACGTTAGTTAGTCAGCCGTTGGTCCAATCAAAGTGAGTTCATCTCTTGTTGGGCCAATTTAAGGAGTTCGTCTCCTTTTGGTCCAATCTAAGGGAGTTCGTCTCCTTTTTGTCCCTTCTAACGAGTTCGTCTCCTTTTTGTCCAATCTAAGGCAATTCGTCTCCTTTTGGTCCCTTCTAGGGAGTTTGTCTCCTTTTGGTCCATTCTAAGTAAGTTCATGTCTTGTTGGTCCAATCTAGGGGGAGTTCATTCTTAATGTTGGTCCAATTAAGGGGTTCGTCTCCTTTGGTCAATCTCAGGTATGTTGGGTCTAATTAAGGGTTAGTCTGTTTTGGTACAATCTGAGGGAGTTGTCTCCTGTGGTCCTATCTAAGGAGTTCGTCTCCTTTTGGTCCATTCTAAGTAAGTTCCTCTCTTGTTGGTCCAACATAAGGGTGTTCGTCTCGTTTTGGTTCTATCAAAGGAGATCGTCTCCTTTTGGTCCATTCTAAGTAAGTTCCTCTCTTGTTGGTCCAATCTAAGGGAGTTCGTCTCCTTTTGGTCCCTTCTAAGGAGTTCGTCTCCTTTTGGTCCATCCTAAGTAAGTTCAAGTCTTGTTGGTCCAATATAAGGGACTTCATCTCCTTTTGGTCCATTCTAAGTAAGTTCATGTCTTGTTGGTCCAATCTAAGGGAGTTTCTCTCCTGTTGGTCCAATCTAAGGAGATTGTCTCCTTTTGGTCCAATCTAAGGGAGTTCGTCTCCTGTTGGTGCAATCTCAAGAGTTTGTCTCCTTTTGGTCCAATCTAAGGGAGTTTGTCTACTGTTGTCCAATATAATGAGGTTTCGGCTCCTTTTGGCCAATTAAGTAAGTTCGTCTTCTGTGGATCCAATTATAAGGGCGTTCGTCTCCTGTTCGTCCAATCTAAAGGGAGCGTCCTGCTTTTGGTCCAACTAAGGGAGTTCTTATCCTGGCGCCAATCTAAGGGAGTTCGTCCTTTTGGTCCATTCTACGTAAGTTCCTTTCTCGTCGGTCCAAGATAAGGGGGGTTGTCTCCTGTTGGTCCAATCTAAGGAGTTCGTCTCCTTTTGGTCCAATCTAAGGAGTTCGTCTCCTTTTGGTCCATTCTACGTAAGTTCCTCTCTTGTTGTACCAATATAAGGAGTTCGTCTCCTGTTGGTCCAATCTAAGGAGTTCGTCTCCTTTTGGTCCAATCTGAGGGAGTTCGTCTCCTTTGGTCCAATCTAAGGAGTTCGTCTCCTTTTGGTCCATTCTACGTAAGTTTCAATTTCATGTTGGTCCATTCTAAAGAGTTCGTCTCCTTTTGGTCCATTCTAAGTAAGTTCCTCTCTTGTTGGTCCAATATAAGGGAGTTCGTTTCCTGTTGGTCCAATCTAAGGAGTTCGTCTCCTTTTGGTCCAATCTTAGTGAGTTCGTCTCTCGTTGATCCAATCTAAGTGAGTTCGTCTCCTGTTGGTCCAATCTAAGTGAGTTCGTCTCCTGTTGGTCCAATCTAAGGAGTTCGTTTGCTTTTGGTCCAATCTAAAGGGTTCGTCTCCTTTTGGTCGATTCTAAGTCAGTTGCTCTCTTGTTGGTCCAATATAAGGGAGTTCGTCTCCTGTTGGTCCAATCTAAGGAGTTCGTCTCCTTTATGACTAATCTAAGGGAGTTCGTCTCCTTTTGGTCCCTTCTAAGGAGTTCGTTTCCTTTTGGTCCATCCTACGTAAGTTCAATTCTTGTTGGTCCAATCTAAGGGAGTTCGTCTCCTTTTGGTCCCTTCTAAGTAAGTTCCACTCTTGTCGGTCCAATAAAAGGGAGTTCGTCTCTGTCGGTCCAATCTAAGGAGTTCGTCTCCTTTTGGTCCTATCTGAGGGAGTTCGTCTCCTTTTGGTCTATCCTAAGTAAGTTCAAGTCTCGTTGGTCCAATACAAGGGAGTTCATCTCCTGTTGGGCCAATCTATGGAGTTCATCTCCTTTTGGTGTAATCTAAGTAAGTTCGTCTCCTTTTGGTCCATTCTTAGGAGTTCGTCTCATTTTGGTCCATTCTAATTAAGTTCCTCTCTTGTTGGTCCAATATAAGGGAGTTCGTATCCTGTTGGTCCAATCTAAGGAGTTCGTCTCCTTTTGGTCCAATGTAAGGAGTTCGTCATCTTTTGGTCCAATCTAAGGGAGTTCATCGTCCGTTCGTCCAATCTAAGGAGTTCGTCTCCTTTTGGTCCAATCTAAGTAAGTTCGTCTCTTGTTGATCCAATCAAAAGGTGTTCATCTCCTGTTGGTCCAATCTAAGGCGTTCGTCTGCTTTTGGTCCAATCTAAGGGAGTTCGTCTTCTATTGGTCCAATCTAAGGAGTTTGGATCCTTTGGGTCCATTCTAAGTAAGTTCCTCTCTTGTTGGTCCAATATAAGGGAGTTCGTCTCCTGTCGATCCAATCTAAGGAGTTCGTCTCCTTTTGGTCCAATCTAAGGGAGTTCCTCTCCTTTTGGTCCCGTCTAGGGAGTTCATCTCCTGTTGGTCCAATCTAAGGGAGTTCGTCTCCCTTTGGTGCAATCTAAGGAGTTCGTCTCCTTTTAGTCCAATCTAAGGGAGTTCGTCTCCTTTTGGTCCATTCTACGGTGTTCGTCTCCGGTTGGTCCAATATAAGGAGTTTGTATCCTTTTGGTCTAATCTAAGGGAGTTCGTCTCCTTTTGGTCCCTTCTATGGAGTTCGTCTTCTTTTGGTCCTTTCAAAGTAAGTTCATGTCTTGTTGGTTCAATCTAAGGGAGTTCTTCTCCTGTTGGTCCAATCTAAGGAGATCGTCTCTTTTTGGTCCAATCTAAGGGAGTTCGTCTCCTGTTGGTCCAATTGAAAGAGTTCGTCTCCTTTTGTTCCAATCTATGGGAGTTCATCTCCGTGTGGTCCAATCTAAGGTAGTTCGTCTCATGTTGGTGCAATCTAAAGAGTTCGTCTCCTTTTGGTCCAATCTAAGGGAGTTCCTCTCTTGTTGGTCCTATCTAAGGAGTTCGTCTCCTTTTGGTCCAATCTAAGTATGTTCGTCTCTTGTTGATCCAATCTAATGGAGCGCATCTCCTGTTGGTCCAATCTAACAAGTTCGCTTGCTTTTGGTCCAATCTAAGGGAGTTTGTCTCCTGTTGGTCCATTCTAAGTAAGTTCGTCTCCTTTTGGTCCAATCTAAGGGACTTGGTCTCCTGTTTGACAAATCTAAAGAATTCATCTCTTTTTGCTCCTATCTAAGGGATTTCGTCTCCTTTTTGTCCCTTCTAAGGAGTTCGTCCCCTTTTGGTCCATCCTAAGTAAGTTCAAGTCTTGTTGGTCCAATAAAAGGGAGTTCATCTCCTGTTAGGCCAATCTATGGAGTTCATCTCCTTTTGGTCCAATCTAAGTAAGTTCGTCTCCTTTTGGTCCATTCTAAGTAGTTCGTCTCATTTTGGTTCATTCTAAGTAAGTTCCTCTCTTATTGGTCCAAATAAGGAGTTCGTCTCCTTTTGGTCCAATCTAAGGAGTTCGTCTCCTTTTGGACCAATCTAAGGGAGTTCGTCTCCTTTTGGTCCCTTCTAAGGAGTTCGTCTCCTTTTGGTCCATCCTAAGTAAGTTCAATTCTTGTTGGTCCAATCTAAGGCAGTTCATCTCCTCTTGGGCCAATCTATGGAGTTCATCTCCTTTTGGTCCAATCCTAGCAAGTTCGTCTCCTTTTGATCAATTCTAAGGAGTTCGGCTCCTTTTAGTCCATTCTAAGTAAGTTCCTCTCTTGTTAGTCGAATATAAGGGAGTTCGTCTCCTGTTGGTCCAATCTAAGGAATTCGTCTCCTTTTGGTCCAATCTAAGGGGAGTTCGTCTCCTTTTGTTCCATCCTACGTAAGTTCAAGTCTTGTTGTTCCAATATAAGGGAGTTCGTCTCCTATTAGGCCAATCTATGGAGTTCATCTCTTTTTGGTCCAATCTATGTAAGCTCGTCTCCTTTTGGTCCATTCTAAGGAGTTCGTCTCATTTTGGTCCATTCTAAGTAAGTTCATCTCTTGTTGGTGCAATCTAAGGGAGTTCGTCTCCTTTTGGTCCAACCTATGTAAGTTCGTGTCTTGTTGAACCAATCTAGAGGTGTTTGTCACCTGTTGGTCCAATCTAAGGAGTTCGTCTCCTTTTGGTAAAATCTAAGGGACTTGGCCTCCTGTTTGACAAATCTAAGGAATTCATCTTCTTTTGGTCCAATCTAAGGGAGTTCGTCGGCCATTCGTCCAGTGTAAGGAGTTCGTGTCCTTTTGGTCCAATCTAAAACATTTCGCCTCCTGTCCATCCAATCTAAGGGGTTCGTCTCCTTTTTGTCCAATTTAAGTAAGTTTATCTTTGTTGGTCCAATCTAAGGGAGTTCGTCTCCCTTTAGTCCAATATAAGGAGTTCGTCTCCTTTTGGTCCAATCTAAGGGAGTTCGTCTCCTGTTGGTCCAATCTAAGGGAGTTCGTCTCCTTTTGGTCCAATCTAAGGGAGTTCGTCTCCTGTTGGTCCAATCTAAGGGAGTTCGTCTCCCTATGGTCCAATCTAAGGACTTCGTCTCCTTTTAGTCCAATCTAAGGGCGTTCGTCTCCTTTCGTCCATTCTACGGAGTTCGTCTCCGGTTGGTCCAATATAAGGAGTTCGTCTCCTTTTGGTCTAATCTAAGGGAGTTCGTCTCCTTTTGCTCCCTTTTATGGAGTTCGTCTTCTTTAGGTCCATTCAAAGTAAGTTCATGTCTTGTTGGTCCAATCTAAGGGAGTTCTTCTCCTGTTGGTCCAATCTAAGGAGATCGTCTCCTTTTGGTCCAATCTAAGGGAGTTCGTCTCCTGTTGGTCCAATTGAAAGAGTTCGTCTCCTTTTGTTCCAATCTATGGGAGTTCATCTCCGTGTGGTCTAATCTAAGGTAGTTCGTCTCATGTTGGTGCAATCTATTGAGTTCGTCTCCATTTGGTCCAATCTGAGTGAGTTCCTCTCTTGTTGGTCCAATCTAAGGAGTTCGTCTCCTTTTGGTCCAATCTAAGTAAGTTCGTCTCTTCTTGATCCAATCTAATGGAGTTCGTCTCCTGTTGGTCCATTCTAACGAGTTTGTTTGCTTTTGCTCCAATCTAAGGGAGTTCGTCTCCTGTTGGTCCAATCTAAAGAGTTCGTCACCTTTTGGTCCAATCTAAGGGACTTGGCCTCCTGTTTGACAAATCTAAGGAGTTCGTCTCCTTTTGGTCCATTCTAAATAAGTTCATGTCTTGCTGGTCTAATCTAAGTGAGTTCGTCTCCTGTTGCACTAATCTAAGCAATTCGTCTCCTTTTGGTCTCTTCTAAGGAGTTCGCCTCCTTTCGGTCTATTCTAATTAAGTTCGTCTCTTGTTTGTCAAATCTATGGGAGTTCGTCCCCTGGTTGGCCAATCTAAGGAGTTCGACTCCTTTTGGTCCAACCTAAGGGAGTACGTCTCCTCTTGGTCCATTCTAAGGAGTTCGTCTCCTTTTGGTCCAATCTAGGGGAGTTCGTCTCCTGTTGGTCCAATCTAAGGGAGTTCGTCCCCTGTTGGTCCAATATAAGTTCGTGTCTTGTTGATCCAATCTAGAGGAGTTCGTCACCTGTTGGTCCAATCTAAGGAGTTCGTCTCCTTTTGGTCCAATCTAAGTAAGTTCGTCTCTTGTTGGTCAAATCTACGGGAGTTCGTCCCCTGTTGGTCCAATCTAAAGAATTCGACTCCTTTTGGTCCAACCTATGGGAGTTCGTCTCCTCTTGTTCCATTCTAAGGAGTTCGTCTCCTTTTGGTCCAATCTAGGAGAGTTCGTCTCCTGTTGGTCCAATCTAAGGGAGTTCGACTCCTTTTGGTCCATTCTAAGGATTCTTCTCCTTTTGGTCCATTCTAAGTAAGTTTGTCTCTTGTTGGTCCAATCTAAGGGAGTTCACCTCCCTTTGGTCCATTCTAAGGAGTTTGGCTCCTTTTGGTCCAATCTAAGGGAGTTCGTCTCCTGTTGGTCCAATCTAAGGAGTTCGTCTGCTTTGGGTCCAATCTAAGGAATCGTCTACTTTGGTATAATCTAAGTAAGGTCGGTGGCTGGCGATGCAATCTAAGGAGTTGTTTCCTGTGGGTCCCATATACGGAGTCGTCTCTTTCGGTCCAATTAAAGGAGTTCGTCTCCTTTGGGTCAAATCTAAGGGAGTTCGCTCCTTTTGGTCATTATGAGGAGTTTGTCTCCTTTTGGTCCATTTAAGTAAGTTAGTCTCCTCTTGGTCCAATCTAAGGAGTTCGTCTCCTTTTGGTCATTCTTAGGAAGGTCGTCTCCTCCTGGTCCAATCTAAGGAGTTCGTCTCCTTTTGGTTCAATCTTAGGAAGGTCGTCTCCTCATGGTCCAATCTAAGGAGTTCGTATCGCTTGGTCGAATTCTAAGTAAGTTTCCTCCTATTGTTGTTCCAATATAAGGGAGTTTCGGTTCCTGTGGGTCCCAATTAGGGAGTCGTCTCCCCTTTTAGGGACTAATTAAGGGGAGTTCGTCTCCTTTGGTCCCTTCTAAGGAGTTCGTCTCCATTTGGTCCAATCTAAAGGAGTTCGTCTCCTTTTGTCCTTTCTATGGAGTTCGTCTCCTTTTGGTCCCTTCTAAGGAGTTCGTCTCCTGTTGGTCCAATGTAAGGAGTTCGTCTCCTTTTGGTCCAATATAAAGGAGTTCGTCTCCTTTTTGTCCTTTCTAAGGAGTTCGTCTCCTTTTGGTCCCTGCTAAAGGGGCTTCGTCTCCTTTGGTCTATCCTAATAAGTTCAAGTCTCGTTGGTCCAATACAAGGGAGTTCATCTCCTGATGGGCCAATCTATGGAGTTCATCTCCTTTTGGCGTAATCTAAGTAAGTTCGTCTCCTTTTGGTCCATTCTTAGGAGTTCGTCTCATTTTGGTCCATTCTAATTAAGTTCATCTCTTGTTGGTGCAATCTCAGGGAGTTCGTCTTCTTTTGGTCCAACCTATGTAAGTTAGTGTCTTCTTGATCCAATCTAGAGGAGTTCGTCTCCTGTTGGTCCAATCTAAGGAGTTCGTCTCCTTTTGGTCCAATCTAAGAGAGTTCGTCTCATTTTGGTCCCTTCTAAGGAGGTCGTCTCCTTTTGGTCCATTCAAAGTAAGTTCCTCTCTTGTTGGTCCAATACAAGGGAGTTCGTCTCCTGTTGGTCCAATCTAAGGAGTTCGTCTCCTTTTGGTTTAATCTAAGGGGAATTCATCTCCTTTTGGTCCTTTCTAAGGAGTTCGTCTCCTTTTTGTACAATATAAGTAACTTAGTCAGCTGTTGGTCCTATCTAAGGGAGTTCATCTCCTGTTGGGCCAATCTAAGGAGTTCGTCTTCTTTTTGAACAATCTACGTTAGTTAGTCAGCCGTTGGTCCAATCTAAGTGAGTTCATCTCTTGTTGGGCCAATTTAAGGAGTTCGTCTCCTTTTGGTCCAATCTAAGGGAGTTCGTCTCCTTTTTGTCCCTTCTAACGAGTTCGTCTCCTTTTTGTCCAATCTAAGGCAATTCGTCTCCTTTTGGTCTCTTCTAGGGAGTTCGTCTCCTTTTGGTCCATTCTAAGTAAGTTCATGTCTTGTTGGTCCAATCTAGGGGAGTTCATCTAATGTTGGTCCAATCTAAGGAGTTCGTCTCCTTTTGGTCAATATCAGTATGTTGGTGAGCTAGGAGTTGCTGCTTTTGGTACAATCTGAGGGGAGTTCGTCTCCTGTTGGTCAATCTAAGGAGTTCGTCTCCTTGTGGTCCATCTAAGTAAGTTACTCTCTGTTGTCACATAAGGTGTTCGTCTCGTTGTGTTCTATCAAAGAGATCCGTCTCCTTTGTCCATTCTAAGTAAGTTCGTCTCCTTTTGGTCCAATCGAAAGGAGTTCCTCTCCTTTTGGTCCACTCTAAGGAGTTCGTCTCCTACCGATCCAATCTAAGGAGTTCGTCTCCTTTTGCTCCGTTCTAGGAAGTTCGTCTCCTTTTGGTCCATTCTAAGTAAGTTTATGTCTTGTTGGTCCAATCTAAGGGAGTTCTTCTCCTGTTGGTCCAATCTAAGGAGATTGTCTCCTTTTGGTCCAATCTAAGGGAGTTCGTCTCCTGTTGGTGCAATCTCAAGAGTTTGTCTCCTTTTGGTCCAATCTAAGGGAGTTCGTCTCCTGTTGGTCCAATCTAAGGAGTTCGTCTCCTTTTGGTCAAATCTAAGTAAGTTCGTCTCTTGTGGATCCAATATAAGGGAGTTCGTCTCCTGTTCGTCCAATCTAAGGAGTTCGTCTGCTTTTGGTCCAATCTAAGGGAGTTCTTCTCCTGTTGGTCCAATCTAAGGAGTTCGTCTCCTTTTGGTCCATTCTAAGTAAGTTCCTCTCTCGTCGGTCCAATATAAGGGAGTTCGTCTCCTGTTGGTCCAATCTAAAGAGTTCGTCTCCTTTTGGTCCAATCTAAGGAGTTCGTCTCCTTTTGGTCCATTCTACGTAAGTTCCTCTCTTGTTGTACCAATATAAGGAGTTCGTCTCCTGTTGGTCCAATCTAAGGAGTTCGTCTCCTTTTGGACCAATCTAAGGGAGTTCGTCTCCTTTTGGTCCGTTCTAAGGAGTTCGTCTCCTTTTGGTCCATCCTAAGTAAGTTCAATTCTTGTTGGTCCAATCTAAGGGAGTTCATCTCCTGTTGGGCCAAACTCAGCAAGTTCGTCTCCTTTTGGTCCATTCTAAGGAGTTTCGTCCCCTTTTTTTTGTCCCATTTCTAAGTAGTTCCTCTCTTGTTGGTCCCCAATATAGGAGTTCGTTTTTCCCTTTTGGTCCAATCCTAAGGAGTTCATCTCCGTTTGGTCCAATCTTAGTTGATTTTCGTCCTCTCGTTTTGGCCCAATCAAGTGAGTTCGTCTCCTTTTGGTCCATCTAAGTGAGTTTTTTTCCGTCTCCCTGTTGGTCCATCTAAGGATGTCGTTGTTTGCTTTTGGTCCAACTCTAAAGGTTTTCGTCCCTCCTTTTGGTCGATTCTAAGTCAGTTGCTCTCTTGTTGGTCCAATTTAAGGGAGTTCGTCTCCTGTTGGTCCAATCTAAGGAGTTCGTCTCCTTTATGACTAATCTAAGGAAGTTCGTCTCCTTTTGGTCCCTTCTAAGGAGTTCGTTTCCATTTGGTCCATCCTACGTAAGTTCAATTCTTGTTGGTCCAATCTAAGGGAGTTCGTCTCCTTTTGGTCCCTTCTAAGTAAGTTCCACTCTTGTCGGTCCAATAAAAGGGAGTTCGTCTCTGTCGGTCCAATCTAAGGAGTTCGTCTCCTTTTGGTCCTATCTAAGGGAGTTCGTCTCCTTTTGGTCTATCCTAAGTAAGTTCAAGTCTCGTTGGTCCAATACAAGGGAGTTCATCTCCTGTTGGGCCAATCTATGGAGTTCATCTCCTTTTGGTGTAATCTAAGTAAGTTCGTCTCCTTTTGGTCCATTCTTAGGAGTTCGTCTCATTTTGGTCCATTCTAATTAAGTTCCTCTCTTGTTGGTCCAATGTAAGGGAGTTCGTTATCCTGTTGGGTCCCAATCCCTAAGGAGTTTCGTCCTCCCTTTTTTTGGTCAATCCTAAGGAGTTCTTCTTCTTTTGGTCCAATCTAGAGTTCATTCATCGTGCCGTTCGTCCCCCAATTCTAAGAGTTCGTCTCCTTTTTGTTTTCCAATCTAAGGATTTCGTCTCCTTTTGGTCCCCCCATCTAAGTAAGTTCGTCTCTTGTTGATCCAATCTAAAGGTGTTCATCTCCTGTTGGTCCATTCTAAGGCGTTCGTCTGCTTTTGGTCCAATCTAAGGGAGTTCGTCTTCTATTGGTCCAATCTAAGGAGTTTGGATCCTTTGGGTCCATTCTAAGTAAGTTCCTCTCTTGTTGGTCCAATATAAGGGAGTTCGTCTCCTGTCGATCCAATCTAAGGAGTTCGTCTCCCTTTGGTCCAATTTAAGGGAGTTCCTCTCCTTTTGGTCCCTTCTAGGGAGTTCATCTCCTGTTGGTCCAATCTAAGGGAGTTCGTCTCCCTTTGGTGCAATCTAAGGAGTTCGTCTCCTTTTAGTCCAATCTAAGGGAGTTCGTCTCCTTTTGGTCCATTCTACGGTGTTCGTCTCCGGTTGGTCCAATATAAGGAGTTTGTAGCCTTTTGGTCTAATCTAAGGGAGTTCGTCTCCTTTTGGTCCCTTCTATGGAGTTCGTCTTCTTTTGGTCCATTCAAAGTAAGTTGATGTCTTGTTGGTTCAATCTAAGGGAGTTCTTCTCCTGTTGGTCCAATCTAAGGAGATCGTCTCTTTTTGGTCCAATCTAAGGGAGTTCGTCTCCTGTTCGTCCAATTGAAAGAGTTCATCTCCTTTTGTTCCAATCTATGGGAGTTCATCTCCGTGTGGTCCAATCTAAGGTAGTTCGTCTCATGTTGGTGCAATCTAAAGAGTTCGTCTCCTTTTGGTCCAATCTAAGGGAGTTCCTCTCTTGTTGGTCCTATCTAAGGAGTTCGTCTCCTTTTGGTCCAATCTAAGTATGTTCGTCTCTTGTTGATCCAATCTAACAAGTTCGTTTGCTTTTGGTCCAATCTAAGGGAGTTTGTCTCCTGTTGGTCCATTCTGAGTAAGTTCGTCTCCTTTTGGTCCAATCTAAGGGACTTGGTCTCCTGTTTGACAAATCTAAAGAATTCATCTCTTTTTGGTCCTATCTAAGGGAGTTCGTCTCCTTTTGGTCCCTTCTAAGGAATTCGTCCCCTTTTGGTCCATCCTAAGTAAGTTCAAGTCTTGTTGGTCCAATAAAAGGGAGTTCATCTCCTGTTAGGCCAATCTATGGAGTTCATCTGCTTTTGGTCCAATATAAGTAAGTTCGTCTCCTTTTGGTCCATTCTAAGTAGTTCGTCTCATTTTGGTCCATTCTAAGTAAGTTCCTCTCTTATTGGTCCAAATAAGGAGTTCGTCTCCTTTTGGTCCAATCTAAGGAGTTCGTCTCCTTTTGGACCAATCTAAGGGAGTTCGTCTCCTTTTGGTCCCTTCTAAGGAGTTCGTCTCCTTTTGGTCCATCCTAAGTAAGTTCAATTCTTGTTGGTCCAATCTAAGGCAGTTCATCTCCTCTTGGGCCAATCTATGGAGTTCATCTCCTTTTGGTCCAATCCTAGCAAGTTCGTCTCCTTTTGATCAATTCTAAGGAGTTCGGCTCCTTTTAGTCCATTCTAAGTAAGTTCCTCTCTTGTTAGTCGAATATAAGGGAGTTCGTCTCCTGTTGGTCCAATCTAAGGAATTCGTCTCCTTTTGGTCCAATCTAAGGGGAGTTCGTCTCCTTTTGTTCCATCCTACGTAAGTTCAAGTCTTGTTGTTCCAATATAAGGGAGTTCGTCTCCTATTAGGCCAATCTATGGAGTTCATCTCTTTTTGGTCCAATCTATGTAAGCTCGTCTCCTTTTGGTCCATTCTAAGGAGTTCGTCTCATTTTGGTCCATTCTAAGTAAGTTCATCTCTTGTTGGTGCAATCTAAGGGAGTTCGTCTCCTTTTGGTCCAACCTATGTAAGTTCGTGTCTTCTTGAACCAATCTAGAGGTGTTTGTCACCTATTGGTCCAATCTAAGGAGTTCGTCTCCTTTTGGTCCAATCTAAGGGACTTGGCCTCCTGTTTGACAAATCTAAGGAATTCATCTTCTTTTGGTCCAATCTAAGGGAGTTCGTCGGCCGTTCGTCCAGTGTAAGGAGTTCGTGTCCTTTTGGTCCAATCTAAAACATTTCGCCTCCTGTCCATCCAATCTAAGGGGTTCGTCTCCTTTTTGTCCAATTTAAGTAAGTTTATCTTTGTTGGTCCAATCTAAGGGAGTTCGTCTCCCTTTAGTCCAATATAAGGAGTTCGTCTCCTTTTGGTCCAATCTAAGGGAGTTCGTCTCCTGTTGGTCCAATCTAAGGGAGTTCGTCTCCTTTTGGTCCAATCTAAGGGAGTTCGTCTCCTGTTGGTCCAATCTAAGGGAGTTCGTCTCCCTATGGTCCAATCTAAGGACTTCGTCTCCTTTTAGTCCAATCTAAGGGAGTTCGTCTCCTTTTGGTCCATTCTACGGTGTTCGTCTCCGGTTGGTCCAATATAAGGAGTTTGTATCCTTTTGGTCTAATCTAAGGGAGTTCGTCTCCTTTTGGTCCCTTCTATGGAGTTCGTCTTCTTTTGGTCCTTTCAAAGTAAGTTCATGTCTTGTTGGTTCAATCTAAGGGAGTTCTTCTCCTGTTGGTCCAATCTAAGGAGATCGTCTCTTTTTGGTCCAATCTAAGGGAGTTCGTCTCCTGTTGGTCCAGTTGAAAGAGTTCGTCTCCTTTTGTTCCAATCTATGGGAGTTCATCTCCGTGTGGTCTAATCTAAGGTAGTTCGTCTCATGTTGGTGCAATCTATTGAGTTCGTCTCCATTTGGTCCAATCTGAGTGAGTTCCTCTCTTGTTGGTCCAATCTAAGGAGTTCGTCTCCTTTTGGTCCAATCTAAGTAAGTTCGTCTCTTCTTGATCCAATCTAATGGAGTTCGTCTCCTGTTGGTCCAATCTAACGAGTTCGTTTGCTTTTGGTCCAATCTAAGGGAGTTCATCTCCTGTTGGTCCAATCTAAAGAGTTCGTCACCTTTTGCTCCAATCTAAGGGACTTGGCCTCCTGTTTGACAAATCTAAGGAATTCATCTTCTTTTGGTCCAATCTAAGGGAGTTCATCTCCTATTGGGCCAATCTATGGAGTTCTTCTCCTTTTGGTCCAATCTAAGTAAGCTCGTCTCCTTTTGGTCCATTCTAAGGAGTTCGTCTCATTTTGGTCCATTCTATGTAAGCTCATCTCTTGTTGGTGCAATCTAAGGGAGTTCGTCTCCTTTTGGTCCAACCTATATAAGTTCGTGTCTTGTTGATCCAATCTAGAGGAGTTCGTCACCTGTTGGTCCAATCTAAGGAGTTCGTCTCCTTTTGGTCCAATCTAAGGGACTTGGCCTCCTGTTTGACAAATATAAGGAATTCATCTTCTTTTGGTCCAATCTAAGGGAGTTCGTCGGCCGTTCGTCCAGTGTAAGGAGTTCGTGTCCATTTGGTCCAATCTAAAACATTTCGCCTCTTGTCCATCCAATCTAGGGGGTTCGTCTCCTTTTTGTCCAATTTAAGTAAGTTTATCTCTTGTTGGTCCAATCTAAGGGAGTTCGTCTCCCTTTAGTCCAATATAAGGAGTTCGTCTACTTTTGGTCCAATCTAAGGGAGTTCCTCTCCTTTTGGTCCAATCTAAGGGAGTTCGTCTGCTGTTGGTCCAATCTAAGGGAGTTCGTCTCCCTTTGGTCCAATCTAAGGAGTTCGTCTCCTTTTACTCCAATCTAAGGGAGTTCGTCTCCTTTGGTCCATTCTACGGAGTTCGTCTCCAGTTGGTCCAATATAAGGAGTTCGTCTCCTTTTGGTCTAATCTATGGGAGTTCGTCTCCTTTTGCTCCCTTCTATGGAGTTCATCTTCTTTTGGTCCATTCAAAGTAAGTTCATGTCTTGTTGGTCCAATCTAAGGGATTTCGTCTCCTGTTGGTCCAATTGAAAGAGTTCGTCTCCTTTTGTTCCAATCTATGGGAGTTCATCTCCGTGTGGTCCAATCTAAGGTAGTTCGTCTTATGTTGGTGCAATGTATTGAGTTCGTCTCCTTTTGGTCCAATCTAAGGGAGTTCCTCTCTTGTTGGTCCCATTTCCCTAAGGAGTTTCGCTCCTTTTGGTCAATCTAGTAGTCGTCTCTGCTTGATCCATACGAAAAGGGAGTGTATCCTATTGGTGGTTCCAAGTCTAACGAGTTTTCTGTTGGCTTTTGGTCCAAGCTAGGGAAGTTTTCGTCTCCTGTTGGGCAAATCTAAAGGATGTACAGTCCACTTTTTGGTCCATATCAGACCTGGCCTCCTGTTTGACAAATCTAAGGAATTCATCTTCTTTTGGTCCAATCTAAGGGAGTTCATCTCTTATTGGGCCAATCTATGGAGTTCTTCTCCTTTTGGTCCAATCTAAGTAAGCTCGTCTCCTTTTGGTCCATTCTAAGGAGTTCGCCTCATTTTGGTCGATTCTAAGTAAGCTCATCTCTTGTTGGTGCAATCTAAAGGAGTTCGTCTCCTTTTGGTCCAACCTATGTAAGTTCGTGTCTTGTTGATCCAATCTAGAGGAGTTCGTCACCTGTTGATCCAATGTAAGGACTTCGCCTCCTTTTGGTCCAATCTAAGGGACTTGGCCTCCTGTTTGACAAATCTAAGGAATTCATCTTCTTTTGGTCCAATCTAAGGGAGTTCGTCGGCCGTTCGTCCAAAGTAAGGAGTTCGTCTCCTTTTGGTCCAATCTAAAACATTTCACCTCCTGTTAATCCAATGTAAAGGGTTCGTCTCCTTTTTGTCCAATTTATGTAAGGTCATCTCTTGTTG
>JAGKPW010001121.1:0-28708 GCA_019926035.1 Melaleuca alternifolia
TGTCCAATCCCTGGAGTTCGTCTCCTCTTTGTCCAAAGTAAGGGAGTTCGCCTCCTCTTGCTCCATTCTAAGGAGTTCGTCTACTCTTTGTCCAATCTATAAAGTTCGTCTCCTCATTGTCCAAAGTAAGGGAGTTCGCCACCTCTTACTCCAATCAAAGGAGTTCGTCTCCTCTTTTTCCAATCTAAGGGAGTTCGGCTCCTCTTGTTCCAATCTATGGAGTTCGTCTCCTCTTTGTCCAATCTATGGAGTTCGTCTCCTCTTTGTCCAAACTAAGGTAGTTCGCCTCCTCTTCCTTCAATCTAAGGAGTTCGTTTCCTCTTTGTCCAATCTAAGGGAGTTCATCTCTTCTTTGTCCAATCTATGGACTTCGTCTCCTCTTTGTCCAATCTAAGGGAGTTCGGCTCCTCTTGGTCCAATCTATGGAGTTCGTCTCCTCTTTGTCCATACTAAGGGAGTTCGGCTCCTCTTGGTCCAATATATGGAGTTCGTCTCCTCTTTTGTCCAAACGAAGGGAGTTCGTCTCCTCATTGTCCAAAGTAAGGGAGTTCGCCTCCGCTTACTCCAATCTAAGGAGTTCGTCTCCTCTTTTTCCAATCCAAGGGAGTTCGGCTCCTCTTGTTCCAATCTATGGAGTTCGTCTCCTCTTTGTCCATTCTAAGGGAGTTTGGCTCCTCTTGGTCCAATATATGGAGTTCGTCTTCTCATTGTCCAATCTATGGAGTTCGTCTCCTCATTGTCCAAAGTAAGGGAGTTTGCCTCCTCTTACTCCAATCTAAGGAGTTCGTCTCCTCTTTTTCCAATCTAAGGGAGTTCGGCTCCTCTTGTTCCAATCTATGGAGTTCATCTCCTCTTTGTCCAATCTATGGAGTTCGTCTCCTCTTTGTCCAAACTAAAGTAGTTCGCCTTCTCTTACTTCAATCTAAGGAGTTCGTCACCTCTTTGTCCAATCTAAGGGAGTTCGTCTCTTCTTGGTCCAATCTATGGAGTTCGTCTCCTCTTTGTCCAATGTAAGGGAGTTCGGCTCCTCTTGGTCCAATCTATGGAGGTCGTCTCCTCTTTGTCCATTCTAAGGGAGTTCGGCTCCCCTTTGTCCATTCTAAGGTAGTTCGGCTCCTCTTGGTCCAATCTATGGAGTTCATCTCCTCTTTTGTCCAAACTAATGGAATTCGCCTCCTATTACTCCAATCTAAGGAGTTCGTCTCCTCTTTGTCCAATCTAAGAGAGTTCGGCTCCTCTTGGTCCAATCTATGGAGTTCGTCTCCTCTTTGTCCAAAGTAAGGGAGTTCGCCTCCTCTTTCTCTATTCTAAGGAGTTCGTCTGCTCTTTCTCCAATCTATGATGTTCGTCTCCTCTTTGTCCAAAGCAAGGGAGTTCGCCTCCTCTTAATCCAATCTAAGGAGTTCGTCTCCTCTTTGTCCAATCTAAGGGCGTTCGGCTCCTCTTGGTCCAATCTATGGAATTCGTCTCTTCTTTGTCCAATATATGGAGTTCATTTCCTCTTTGTCCAAACTAAGGGAGTTCGCCTCCACTTACTTCAATCTAAGGAGTTCGTCTCCTCTTTGTCCAATCTAAGGGAGTTCATCTCTTCTTGGTCCAATCTATAGAGTTCGTCTCCCCTTTGTCCAATCTAAGGGAGTTCGGCTCCTCTTGGTCCAATCTATGGAGTTCGTCTCCTCTTTGTCCATACTAAGGGAGTTCGGCTCCTCTTGGTCCAATATATGGAGTTCGTCTCCTCTTTTGTCCAAACGAAGGGAGTTCGTCTCCTCATTGTCCAAAGTAAGGGAGTTCGCCTCCGCTTACTCCAATCTAAGGAGTTCGTCTCCTCTTTTTCCAATCCAAGGGAGTTCGGCTCCTCTTGTTCCAATCTATGGAGTTCGTCTCCTCTTTGTCCATTCTAAGGGAGTTCGGCTCCTCTTGGTCCAATATATGGAGTTCGTCTCCTCTTTTGTCCAAACGAAGGGAGTTCGTCTCCTCATTGTCCAAAGTAAGGGAGTTCGCCTCCGCTTACTCCAATCTAAGGAGTTCGTCTCCTCTTTTTCCAATCTAAGGGAGTTCGGCTCCTCTTGTTCCAATCTATGGAGTTCATCTCCTCTTTGTCCAATCTATGGAGTTCGTCTCCTCTTTGTCCAAACTAAAGTAGTTCGCCTTCTCTTACTTCAATCTAAGGAGTTCGTCACCTCTTTGTCCAATCTAAGGGAGTTCGTCTCTTCTTGGTCCAATCTATGGAGTTCGTCTCCTCTTTGTCCAATGTAAGGGAGTTCGGCTCCTCTTGGTCCAATCTATGGAGGTCGTCTCCTCTTTGTCCATTCTAAGGGAGTTCGGCTCCCCTTTGTCCATTCTAAGGTAGTTCGGCTCCTCTTGGTCCAATCTATGGAGTTCATCTCCTCTTTTGTCCAAACTAATGGAATTCGCCTCCTATTACTCCAATCTAAGGAGTTCGTCTCCTCTTTGTCCAATCTAAGGGAGTTCCTTCCCTCTTGGTCCAATCTAAGGAGTTCGTCTCCTCTTTGTCCAAAGTAAGGAGTTTTCGCCTTGCTCTTCTCTATCTAGGAGTTCGTCTTGCTCTTTTCTCCATCGATGTGTTCTCTCCTCTTTGGCCCAAAGCAAAGGGAGTTCGCCTCCTCTTCATCCAACTAAGAGTTCGTCTCCTCTTTGTCCAATCTAAGGTCGTTTCGGCTCCTCTTGGTCCATCTATGGAATCGTCTCCTCTTTGTCCAATCTATGGAGTTCGTCTCCTCTTTGTCCAAACAAAGGGAGTTCGCCTCCTCTTACTCAAATCTAAGGAGTTCGTCTCCTCTTTGTCCAATCTAAGGGAGTTCGGCTCCTCTTGGTCCAATCTATGGACTCAGTCTCCTCTTTGTCCAAACTAAGGGAGTTCGCTCCTCTTACTCCAATCTAAGGAGTTGGTCTCCTCATTGTCCAATCTAATGGATGCGCCTCCTATTACTCCATCTAAGGAGTTTCGTCCCTCTTTGTCCAATCTAAGGAGTTCGTCCTCCTCTGGTCCAATCTATGGGTTTCGGCTCCTCTTTTGTCAAAAGTAGGGAGTTCGCCTCCTCTTTCTTTACTATTCTAAGGAGTTCGTCTTCTTCTTTCTCCAATCTATGAAGTTAGTCTCCTCTTTGTCCAAAGTAAGGGAGTTCGCCTCCTCTTAATCCAATCTAAGGAGTTCGTCTCCTCTTTGTCCAATCTAAGGGCGTTCGGCTCCTCTTGGTCCAATCTATGGAATTCGTCTCTCCTTTGTCCAATATATGGAGTTCATTTCCTCTTTGTCCAAACTAAGGGAGTTCGCCTCCACTTACTTCAATCTAAGGAGTTCGTCTCCTCTTTGTCCAATCTAAGGGAGTTCATCTCCACTTGGTCCACTCTATGGAGTTCGTCTCCTCTTTTGTCCAAACTAAAGGGAGTTCGCCTCCTCTTACTCCAATCTAAGGAGTTCGTCCCCTCTTTGTCCAATCTAAGGGAGTTCGGCTCCTCTTGGTCCAATCTATGGAGTTCGCTCCTCTTTGTCCAAAGTAAGGGAGGTCCGCCACCTCTTCTCCATTCAAGGAGTTCCGTCCCTCCTTGCCAAACTAGGGGTTCGCCACCTCTTACGCCAATCCTATGGAGTTCGTCTCCCTCTTGGTCAAATCTATGGAGTTCGTCTCCTCTTTGTTTAAACTATGGGAGTTCGCCTCCTCTTACTCCAATCTAAGGAGTTCGTCTCCTCTTTGTCAAATCTAAGGGAGTTCGGCTCCTCTTGGTCCAATCTATGGAGTTCGTCTCCTCTTTGTCCAAACTAAGGAAGTTCGCCTCGCCTTATTCCAATCTAAGGAGTTCGTCGCCTCTTTGTCCAAACTAAGTGAGTTCACCTCCTCTTGTCCATTCTAATGTATTCGGCTCCTCTTGGTCGCATCTATGGGTTCATTCTCTTTGTCCCAAGTAAGGGATTCGCCTCCTCTTACTCCACCTAGATTTCGTCTAGTCTTTGTCCCATCTATGTGAGTTCGGCTCCCTCTTTGTCCAATCTAAGGAGTTCGTCTCCTCGTTGTCCAAAGTAAGGGAGTTCGCCTCCTCTTACTCCAATCTAAGGAGTTCGTCTCCCCTTTGTCCAATCTAAGGAGTTCGTCTCCTCTGTGTCCTATCTAAGGCAGTTCGGCTCCTCTTAGTCCAATCTATGGAGTTCGGCTTCTCTTTGTCCAAACTAAGGGAGTTTACCTCCTCCTACTCCAATGTAAGGAGTTCGTCTCCTCTTTGTCCAATCTAAGGGAGTTCGGCTCCTCTTACTTCAATCTAAGGAGTTCGTCTCCTCTTTGTCCAATCTAAGGAGTTCGTCTCCTCTTTGTCCAATCTAAGGGAGTTCGTCTCCTCTTGGTTCCATCTATGGAGTTCGTCTCTTCTTTGTCCAATCTCTAGAGTTCGTTTCCTTTTTGTCCAATATAAGGGAGTTTGACTCCTCTTTGTCCAATCTAAGGGAGTTCGGCTCTTCTTGGTCCAATCTATGGAGTTCGTCTCCTTTATGTCCAATCTATAGAGTTCGTCTCCTCATTGTCCAAAGTAAGGGAGTTCGTCTCCTCTTTGTCCACTCTAGGGGGTTTGTCTCTTCTTTGTCCATTCTAAGGTAGTTCGGCTCCTCTTGGTCCAATCTATGGAGTTCGTCTCCTCATCGTCCAAACTAAGGGAGTTCGGCTCCTCTTACTCCAATCTAAGAAGTTCGTCTCCTCTTTGTCCAATCTAAGGGAGTTCGACTCCACTTGGTCCACTTTATGGAGTTCGTCTCCTCTTTGTCCAAACTAAGGGAGTTCGCCACCTCTTACTCCAATCTAAGAAGATCGTTTCCTCTTTGTCCAATGTAAGGGAGTTCGCCACCTCTTACTCCATTCTAAGGAGTTCATCTCCTCCTTGTCCAAACTAAGGGAGTTCGCCACCTCTTACTCCAATCTAAGGAGTTCGCCTCCTCTTTGTCCAATCTAAGGGTGTTCGGCTTCTCCTGGTCCAATCAATGGAGTTCGTCTCCTCTTTTCTCAAACTAAGGGAGTTCGTCTCTTCTTACTCCAATCTAAGGAGTTGGCCTCCTCTTTGTCCAATCTAAGGGAGTTCGGCTCCTCTTGGTCCAATCTGTGGAGTTCGTCTCCTCTTGGTCCACTCTATGGAGTTCGTCTCTTCTTTGCCCAATCTCTGGAGTTCGTCCCCTCTTTGTTCAAAGTAAGGTAGTTCGCCTCCTCTTATTCCAATCTAAGGAGTTCGTTTCTTCTTTGTTCAATGTAAGGGAGTTCGCCTCCTCTTACTGCAATATAAGCAGTTCGTCTGCTCTTTGTCCAATCTATGGAGGTTGTCTTCTCTTTGTCCAAAGTAAGGGAGTTCGCCACCTGTTACTCCAATCTAAGGAGTTCGTATCCTATTTGTCCAATCTAAGGGAGTTCGGCTCCTCTTGGTCCAATCTATGGAGTTCGTCTCCTCTTGGTCCAATCTATGAAGTTCCTCTCCTCTGTGTCCAAAGTAAGGGAGTTCGCCTCCTCTTACTCCAATCTAGGGAGTTTGTCTCCTCTTTGTCCAAACAAAGAGAGTTCGCCTCCTCTTACTCCAATCTAAGTAGTTCGTCTCCTCTTTGTCCAATCTAAGGGAGTTCGACTCCACTTGGTCCACTCCATGGAGTTCGTCTCCTCTTTGTCCAAACTAAGGGAGTTCGCCTCCTTTTACTCCAATCTAAGGAGTTGGTCTCCTGTTTGTCCAATCTCAGGGAGTTCGGCTCCTCTTGTTGCAATCTATGGAGTTCGTCTCCTCTTTGTCCAATCTATGAAGTTCGTCTTCTCATTGTCCAAAGTAATGGAGTTCGCCTCCTCTTAGTCCAATCTATGGAGTTTTTCTCCTCTTTTTTCAAACTAAGGGAGTTCACCTCTTCTTACTCCAATCTAAGGAATTGGCCTCCTCTTTGTCCAATCTAAGGGAGTTCGGCTCCTCTTGGTCCAATCTATGGAGTTCGTCTCCTCTTTGTCCAATATATGGAGTTCGTCTCCTCTTTGTCCAAACTAAGGGAATTCGCCTCCTCTTACTTCAATCTAAGGAGGTCGTCTCCTCTTTGTCCAATCTAAGGGAGTTCGACTCCTCTTGGTCCAATCTATGGAGTTCGTCTCCTCTTTGCCCAAAGTAAGGGAATTCGCCTCCTCTTCCTCCATTCTAAGGAGTTCGTCTCCTCTTTGTCCAATCTATGATGTTAGTCTCCTCTTTGTCCAAAGTAAGGGAGTACGCCACCTCTTACTCCAATCTAAGGAGTTCTTCTCCTCTTTGTCCAATCTAAGGGAGTTCGGCTCCTCTTGGTCCAATCTATGGAGTTCATCTCCTCTTTGTCCATTCTAAGGGAGTTCGGCTCATCTTGGTCCAATCTATGGAGTTCAACTCCTCTTCTGTCCAAACTAAGGGAGTTCGCCTCCTCTTACTCCAATCTAAAGAGTTCGTCTCCTCTTTGTCCAACATGAGGGAGTTTGAGTCCTCTTTGTCCAATCTAAGGGAGTTCGACTCCTCTTGGTCCAATTTATGGAGTTCGTCCCCTCTTTGTCCAAACTAAGGGAGTTTGCCTCTTCTTACTCCAATCTAAGGAGTTCGTCTCCTCTTTGTCCAACCGAAGGGAGTTCGGCTCCTCTTGGTCCAATCTATGGAGTTCGTCTCCTCTTTGTCCAAATTAAGGGAGTTCGCCTCTTCTTACTCCAATCTAAGGAGTTTTTCTCCTCTTTGTCCAATCTACGGAAGTTCGGCTCCTCTTGGTCCAATCTATAGAGTTCGTCTCCTCTTTGTCCAAACTAAGGGAGTTCGCCTCCTTTTACTCCAATCTAAGGAGTTCGTCTCCTGTTTGTCCAATCTAAGGGAGTTTGGCTCATCTTGGTCCAATCTATATAGTTCGTCTCCTCTTTGTCCAAACTAAGGGAGTTCACCTCCTCTTACTCCAATCTAAGGAGTTCGTCTCCTTTTTATCCAATATAAGGGAGTTTGACTCCTCCTTGTCCAATCTAAGGGAGTTCGTCTCCTCTTTGTCGAAACTAAGGGAGTTCGCCTCTTCTTACTCCAATCTAAGGAGTTGGCCACCTCTTTGTCCAATCTAAGTGAGTTCGCCTCCTCTTCCTCCATTCCAAGGAGTTCTTCTGCTCTTTGTCCAATCTGTGATGTTCGTCTCCACTTTGTCCAAAGTAAGGGAGTTCGCCACCTCTTACTCCAATCTAAGGAGTTCGTATCCTCTTTGTCCAATCTAAGGGAGTTCGATTCCTCTTGGTCCAATCTATGGGGTTCGTCTCCTCTTTGTCCAAACTAAGGGAGTTCGCCTCCTCTTACTCCAATCTAAGGAGTTCGTCTCCTTTTTGTCCAATATAAGGGAGTTTGACTCCTCTTTGTCCAATCTAAGGGAGTTCGTCTCCTCTTCGTCCAATCTATGGAGTTCGTCTCCTCTTTGTCCAATCTATGGAGTTTCTCTCCTCTTTTTCCAAAGTAGGGGAGTTCGCCACCTCTTACTCCAATCTAAGGAGTTCGTCTCCTCTTTGTCCAATCTAAGGGAGTTCGACACCTCTTGGTCCAATCTATGGAGTTCGTCTCCTCTTTGTCCAATCTAAGGGAGTTCGGCTCCTCTTGGTCCAATCTAAGCAGTTGGCCTCCTCTTTGTCCAATCTAAGGGAGTTCGTCTCCTCATTGTCCAAAGTAAAGGAGTTCGCCTACTCTTACTCCAATCTAAGGAGTTCGTCTCCTCTTTGTCCAATCTATGGAGTTTTTTTTTTTTGGTAATTTGTCCAATCTATGGAGTTCGTCTTCTCATTGTCCAAAGTAAGGGAGTTCGCCACCTTCTACTTCAATCTAAGGAGTTCGTCTCCTCTTTGTCCAATCTATGGAGTTCGTCTCCTCATTGTCCACAGTAAAGGAGTTCGTCTCCTCTTTGTCCAAAGTAAGGGAGTTCGCCTCCTCTTACTCCAATCTAAGGAGTTCATCTCCTCTTTGTCCAATCTATGGAGTTCGTCTCCTTATTGTCCAAAGTAAGGGAGTTCGCCTCCTCTTAGTCCAATCTAAGGAGTTCGTCTCATCTTTGTCCTATCTAAGGGGGTTCGGCTCATCTTGGTCCAATATATGGAGTTCGTCTCCTCTTTGTCCAAACTGTGGGAGTTCACCTCCTCTTACTCCAATCTAAGGAGTTCGTCTCCTCTTTGTCCAATCTAAGGCGTTCGTCTCCTCTTTGTCCATTCTAAGGTAGTTCGGCTCCTCTTGGTCCAATCTATGGAGTTCGTCTCCTCATCGTCCAAACTAAGGGAGTTCACCTCCTCTTACTCCAATCTAAGAAGTTCGTCTCCTCTTTGTCCAATCTACGGGAGTGCGCCTCCTCTTACCCAATCTAAGGGTATAGTCCCCTATGTTGCCAATTAAGGGACGTTTCTGCTCCTCTTTGGTCCAAATTCTATGGGTAGTTTGGCATCATCATGTCACCAAAGTAAGGGAGTTCGCCTCCTCTTAGTTCAATCTATGGAGTTCGTCTCCTCTTTGTCCAATCTATGGCGTTCGTCTCCTCATTGTCCAAAGTAAGGGAGTTCGCCTCCTCTTACTCCAATCTCAGGGGTTAGTCTCCTCTTTGTCCAATCTAAGGGAGTTCGGCTCCTCTTTGTCCAATTTATGGAGTTCGTCTCCTCATTGTCCAAAGTAAGGGAGTTCGCCTCCTCTCAGTCCAATCTAAGGAGTTCGTCTCCTCTTTGTCCAATCTAAGGGAGTTCGGCTCCTCTTGGTCCAATCAATGAAGTTAGTCTCTTCTTTGTCCAATCTCGGGATTTCATCTCCTCTTTGTCCAAAGTAACGGAGTTCGCCACCTCTTAGTCCAAGCTAAGGAGTTCGTCTCCTCTTTGTCCTATCTAAGGGAGTTCGGCTCCCCTTGGTCCAATCTGTGGAGTTCGTCTCATCTTTGTCCAAACTAAGGGAGTTCACCTCCTCTTACTCCAATCTAAGGAGTTCGTCTCCTCTTTGTCCAGTATATGGAGTTCGTCTCCTCTTTGTCCAGTATATGGAGTTCGTCTCCTCTTTGTCAAAAGTAACAGGGATGTCGCCTCCTCTTACTCCAATTCTAAGGGGGGGTTAGTCTATCTTTGTCCAATCTAAGGGAGTTCGGCTCCTCTTTGTCCAATCTATGGAGTTCGTCTCCTCATTGTTCCAAGTAAGGGAGTTCGCCTCCTCTCAGTCCGATCTAAGGAGTTCGTCTCCTCTTTGTCCATTCTAAGGGAGTTCGGCTCCTCTTGGTCCAATCTATGCATTTTGTCTCCTCTATGTCCAAACTAAGGGAGTTCGCCTCCTCTTACTCCAATCTATGGAGTTTGTCTCTTCTTTGCCCTATCTAAGGGAGTTCGGGTCCTCTTGGTCCAATCTATAGAGTTCGTCTCTTCCTTGTCCAATCTCTGGAGTTCATCTCCTCCTTGTCCAAATTAAAGTATTCGCATCCTTTAGTCCAATCTAAGGAGTTCGTCCTCTTTGTTCCTATATAGGGAGTTTCAGCTCCTCTGTTCCAATATAGGAGTTCGTCTCTCTTTTGTCCAACCTTAAAGGGAGAAGTTCAATCCTCTTATCCAATCTAAGGAATCGTTCCTCTTTGTCCCAATCTACACAGGAAGTGTGGTCTTTACTTCAACTCTAAGGATCCCGTATCCTCTTTGTCCATCTAAGGGAGTTCGATCCTCTTGGTCCAATTATGGGAGGGCGTCTTTCTTAGTGTCCAATCTATGGGTCTCGTCCTCCTCTTGTGTTCTAAAAGTAAGGGAGTTCGCCTCCTCTCAGTCCAATCTAAGGAGTTCGTCTCCTCTTTGTCCAATCTAAGGGAGTTCGGCTGCTCTTGGTCCAATCTATGGAGTTCGTCTCCTCTTTGTCCAAACTAAGGGAGTTCTCCTCCTCTTACTCCAATCTAAGGAGTTCGTCTTCTCTTTGTCCAATATATGGAGTTCGTCTCCACTTTGTCCAAACTAAGGGACTTCGCCACCTCTTAGTCCAATCTAAAGAGTTCGTCTCCTCTTTGTCCAATCTAAGGGGTTAGTCTCCTCTTAGCCCAATCTAAGGGAGTTCTGCTCCTCTTTGTCCAATCTAAGGAGTTCGTCTCCCCTTTGTCCAATATATGGAAATTTTTGTTTTGGTAATTTGTCCAATCTACGGAGTTCGTCTCCTGATTGTCCAAAGTAAGGGAGTTCGCCTCCTCCTAGTCCAATCTAAGGAGTTCGTCTACTCTTTGTCCAATCTGTGGAATTCGTCTCCTCATTGTCCAAAGTAAGGAAGTTCGCCTCCTCTCAGTCCAATCTAAGGAGTTCGTCTCCTCTTTGTCCAATCTAAGGGAGTTCGGCTCTTCTTGGTCCAATCTATGGAGTTCGTCTCCTCTATCTCCAAACTAGGGGAGTTCGCCTCCTCTTCTTCCAATCTATGGAGTTCGTCTCCTCTTTGTCCAATCTATGGTAGTTCGGCTCCTCTTGGTCCAACCTATGGAGTTCGTCTCCTCTTTGTCCAAACTAAGGCAGTTCGCCTCCTCTTACTTCATTCTAAGGAGTTCGTCTCCTCTTTTGTCCAAACTAAGGGATTTAACCTCCTCTTACTCCAATCTAAGGAGTTCGTCTCCTCTTTGTCCAATCTAAAGGAGTTCGGCTCCTCTTACTTCAATCTAAGGAGTTCGTCTCCTCTTTGTCCAATCTATGGGAGTTCGGCTCCTCTTGGTCCAATCTATGGGGTTCGTCTTGTCTTTCTCCAATCTATAGAGTTCGTCTCCTCATTGTCTAAAGTAAAGGAGTTCGCCTCCTCTTACTCCAATCTAAGGGGTTAGTCTCCTCTTTGTCCAATCTAAGGGAGTTCGGCTCCTCTTTGTCCAATCTATGGAGTTCGTCTCCTCATTGTCCAAAGTAAGGGAGTTCGCCTCCTCTCAGTCCAATCTAAGGAGTTCGTCTCCTCTTTGTCCAATCTAAGGGAGTTCGGCTCCTCTTGGTCCAATCTATGAAGTTCGTCTCTTCTTTGTCCAATCTCTGGAGTGCGTCTCCTCTTTGTCCAAAGTAAGGGAGTTCGCCACCTCTTAGTCCAATCTAAGGAGTTCGTCTCCTCTTTGTCCTATCTAAGGGAGTTCGGCTCCCCTTGGTCCAATTTGTGGAGTTCGTCTCCTCTTTGTCCAAACTAAGGGAGTTCACCTCCTCTTACTCCAATCTAAGGAGTTCATCTCCTCTTTGTCCAAGCTAAGGGAGTTCGCCACCTCTTAGTCCAATCTAAGGAGTTTGTCTCCTCTTTGTCCAATCTAAGGGAGTTCGGCTCCTCTTGGTCCAATCTATGGAGTTCGTCTCCTCTTTGTCCAATCTATGGAGTTCGTCTCTCATTGTCCAAAGTAAGGGAGTTCGCCTCCTCTTACTCCAATCTATGGAGTTCGTCTCTTCTTTGTCCTATCTAAGGGAGTTCGGCTCCTCTTGGTCCAATCTATAGAGTTTTTTTTTTTTTTTGGTAGGGTAAAAGTATATTGATCTTTAGAGCCAAAAGTACATGATATGGAGAAACCGATACTACAAACCTACACTTACACTCATGTGAGCTAAGTGAAGGAGTATCGTGAGTCTCAGAAACTAGAGGATGTACATAAGGAGGAGATAAGAAGAAACGGAGAGACCAGTACTACAGGCCTACACTTACACTCTAAATGAGTTAAGTGGAGGAATACCATGAATCTCAAAGACTATAAGGTACCAACAAAAAGGGGAAGAACAAGTCTTACAAAAAAATGGAGTCATCCAAGCCCCAATTATGTTGAATTCTTCTATTCCTAGTAGTGTCAATGACATTCTTCTGAGTTCTAGCGAAGTCCTTGACAAGTTTCAAAAGTTGCATCTTCATTGCGGGGAGGAATCTGTCGCAGTTCCTGAATAAGATGTTGTTCCTAGACTTCCAAATGATGTGACACACCGCTCCAAGAGCGAACCTCGCAATCTTTTGGGAAAATTGATTGTCGGATATATGAGTAATAGCCCAATTAAGGGTGGTATTCCAGCCACCCTCTTGCCAATCAAGAAGACAATTCCGCGACCAAAAAAGGGCTAAGTGTTTAGTTATGGAGCATCTGAAGAAAAGATGGTCAATCGAGTCCGGCCTTAGATGGCAAAATGCACACGTAGCATTAGTGATTCTACCATAAGTTAGAAGAAAAACCTGGGTAGGGAGTCTTCTTTTTGTCATCAACCATAGGAGGAATTGGTGTGCAGGAGCGATGGATGAATCCCAAATAAATTCGAACCAGTGAACCCGAGGTTTCTTCGGTCTTATAGCTTTCCAAGCTGAAGAAGACGAAAATTTTCCAGAATTTGAACCTTTCCACAAAAATCGATCTGGATGGGCAGTAGGTGTAGGGAGGTCACCCCCCCAATCAATCAATGTCTCCATAAGATTCGAATTAGGAGCCCGGTTCTCTAGTAATTCAGCAAGTGAGGCATCTCTTGGGTAACCCGACAGATAAATTTGTCGGTTACTAAATAGCATATTGAGCGGGCCATTTGGATGCCAAGCATCGAACCATAAGGAAATAGAAAGCCCATCCCCCACACGCCAGTGAAACATATGTCTGAATTCTTTCCCTAAGTCAATGATTTTCTTCCAAGACCAAGAACAGAACGTAGGTCTACGTACCTCCCAAAAACTCCGGTTCTTGATGAAATTAGAATGTATCCAAATGCACCAGAGCGATTCTTTGTCCGAGAAAAGGGCCCAACTATGTTTGAGCATGGAAGCTTTGTTGCTTTGTTTTAGGCGCCTTATACCGAGTCCTCCTTCTTCTTTTGGGAAGCATACATCATGCCATGAGACTTTTGCACCCCCGGGGCCTAAGGAAGGGCCTTTCCACAAGAACTGCCTAATGATCTTCTCAATACAATCCAGAACCGAAACAGGTAAGATGAAAATATTGGACCAATAAACCTGAATTGCATGAAGGACAGATTTAACCAATTGGAGACGGCCAGCAAATGATAGAAACCGTTGAGTCCAAGATTGAACTCTCTTGGTGATGGAGTTCACCAAAGAGACACAATCGGCTTTCCCAAGTCTAGTTGCTACCACGAGCACTCCAAGATATCGAAAAGGTAAGGATCCCACCCTAAAGTTCAAAAGACCAATGATGTCTTGTGAAGAATTAGAGTTACCTGAAATATATACCTCACTCTTAGAGGAGTTTGGGAAAAGGCCCGACCACTCCGAGAATGTGTCAATTGCAAACTTCAAGCAAGAGACCGAAGCCATATCAGCTTGGCAAAATAGCAAGACATCATCAGCAAAGAAGAGATGGGTCAACTTCGTGGATTTACATCGCCAATAGTAGTTAAACTGAGGACATGCAGTTGTAGTGGATATAAGCCCAGAGAATACTTCCATGACCAAAGTAAATAGATATGGAGAGAGGGGATCGCCTTGTCTTAGTCCTCTCGAACTTGAGAAGAAACCATGCAACTCACCATTGATTGATATAGAAAATTTTGGGGTTTGGACACATACCATCATCAATTTAATGAATTGCATCGGGAAACTGAAACCAATGAGGGTCGCCTCTAGGAAGGCCCAATCCACCGTATCGTAAGCTTTCTTGAAGTCGACCTTGATCACACACTTTGGAGAGTACGTGTCATGATGGAAGCCCGCAAAGAGTTCTTGGGCCAGCAAGATGTTATCTGAGATTTTCCTCCCTTTTACAAAAGCTGCTTGAGACACGTCAATGAGAGAGGGCAGTACCTTCGCAAGCCAATTCGCCAAGATTTTGGTGATACATTTGTAAATGGTGTTGCAGCAAGCGATAGGCCTGAAATCACTTACTGAGGAGGCATTAGAGCACTTGGGAATTAATGCAATAATAGTGGTATTGAGTTGGCGTAGCAAGTTTCCAGAGTTAAGGAAATCTAAAATAGCGGAGGTAACTAACTCACCAACAACATCCCAAGATCTCTTAAAAAATCAGCATTGAATCCGTCCGGTCCCGGGGCCTTCCCAGAGGTCAAGGAGAATAAAGTGGCACGTACTTCTTGTTCCGTGTAAGGAGAAGTAAGAATACTCAACTGAGAAGTGTTTAACTTACTTCTTAAATGGACGGCAACATTCTGTGCCGAGGGACGGGGAGACCTATGAGGAGGGCTCTCGAAGAGATGTTTATAATAACTCACAAATGCCTCAACAACTTGAGTCGCCGAAGAAGTCTGAGAGCCAGACTCATCAATAATTGATAAAATTCTGTTGTTGAGCTGCCTCCTCTTCACAGAATAATGAAAGAACTTAGTGTTACGGTCTCCCTCTTGAAGCCAGCGGATTCTAGATTTCTGCTTGTAGAAAAGTTCCTCTTGGAGGCGCAGGCTATAAAATAAATCACCAGCAGACTTCTCCTCTAGCGCAAGTAGGGAATTGGTTGGATCTTGCATAAGATTGTCTTGAATAGAATTCAGGCTTTGTCTAGCTAGCAAAGTGCGTCTAGAAATATCAGAAAAGGACTGTCGGTTGAACACTTTAAGCTTAGCTTTTAATAGTTTCAGTTTGGTGCATAGCTGGAACATCGGTGATCCTCTAACATCAAGCTCCCAAATCTGAGATACCAAAGGCAAGAACCCAGGATCTGACATCCAGAAGTTGTAGAATTTAAAAGGTTTTCTAACCTGGATTGAAGGCAAAACTCTCACCACCATGGGTGTATGATCCGAGATACCAGGTGATAGAAAAGTTGCTTCCGAGTAACTGAAATCCATAGCCCATTTGGGGTTAACAAGAACTCTATCTATTTTCCTCTGTATGCGATTGGGACCTTCATAAGCAGCCCAAGTGAATCTCCTCCCGATATACCTGAGATCGTCTAGTTCAGCCTCCAACAAGCAAGAGTGGAACTCATCAAAAGACGGTGGCCAAGCTAGAGTTCCCCCTTTACGATCGGATGGGAATCGAATGGCATTGAAGTCACCAAGTACAACCCACGGTGTGTCCAGAAAAGAATTCTTTCTCGAGGTCAAATAAGTCCATAGCAAGCGCCTATCCACAAAGGTATGGCCAGCATATACAAAAGAGATGGCAAAAAACGTAGTCGAGTCAACAAGGTGAATGAACCCATGCATAGCTTGCAGCGAAGAAGCTGTGAGATCAAAGCATACATGCTGCGGATCCCAACCGATCCATATGCGCCCAAGGTCAGAATAATCGTAATTTGATTTCCAAGTCCAGCCCGGAATCAAGTTTGAAGAGATTTCACCAAAATTTCCGGGGTTGACCTTGGTTTCCAATATACCAATGCAAAGAAGGTTATTAGACCGTACAAGAAACCTGACTTCCGCTTGTTTAACAGGATCACATAGACCCCTGATATTCCAAGCACCCAAAATCATATTTACAAGTTGCTAGGAGGAAAGGGCCTTACCTCCTTTTGGCACTGCGGCCCTTCTTCTTGGCCGTGGATTTTTTCAGCACCTCCACAGAAGGAGGGGAACAAGCAACAATATGAGTACTCACAGCTTCAGGGGGGTTTTCATCATTGTGGAGTGCTTTCCCACTCCTCAATAGTGCACCAACTACAGAATTTAGCTTAGGTTGAAAAAATTCGTGAGAGGAGTCTGTGAAGGAGGTATCATCACAACTATCGGGTAATGAACTCAGCACCTTGGAAGCCTCAGCTGAGTCCTCATTGGATACGCAAGGAGAAGGAATGGATGCAGGGCAGCTCGCAGGACGCACAGGATCAATTCGTTGGGTCTCATTGTGAGAGGAGACAGAATGGTGCGAGCTAGGTGTCGTGGGGATCAAAGGATTAGCCCTTTGCTCTGAAGGTAACAACTCAGCAGTGGCTGCCTTCTTCTTGTTCTTGTTATGCTTGGAGTGGACCGTAGTCCAATCAGTTTGTGACTTAGCCGTGTCACCCATTGGAGTTGGAGTTGCCTGGGCATTAATTGGGGCTGTATGTTCCTCCCGAGAAGCCGAGACATCCTCCGGAGTTGTCGACTTCAATTCAGGACATCTATGTCCGAAAGTTTCACATTTAGGGCAAAGGAGTGGTTTCCATTCATACTCTGCAGTAACTATAATCTCCTCTTCATCCTGAAAGACTAAAATCGAGTCATAGATGGGCTTTTTTGCACTAATCTCCACACAAACACGTGCAAAAGAAATGACTCTCCTATGTTGTGTATGTTGATCAACATAGAGGGGCTTGCCAAGTGTGCTAGCAATAGCACTAATACCCTTCGAGGACCAAGCAGAATAAGGTAGGTTCCTGAGCTTAACCCATACCGGGACTTTATTATGTCTTTCTTTTTTTAGCACTAGCATCGGATGCCATTGTTGAAGAACTAGAGGGATTCTTGCCACCGTGATGGGTCCTCTCTCCAAGATTTTCCTACGGAATTCCGCATCCGGGATGTGAAAAAAGAAGAAGCCATCATCGTTGGCCTTCATATCTACCAAGAAATTTCCCCACAAATGTTTTAGCGCAGCTTCAATCAGCTTAAATGGTAGTTTCTTCCCAACGAGATAACCCACCACTGATTCGTGCCACACCCTATCCGTGGCTTGAAGGATCTCCTCGGAAATATGCACACATGGTTTACCGTTATTAAAAGAAGGGGGTATAAAGGACAGATCATACCCTATAGCAGCAGTAGCCTGAGCCACATTAGCCCAGGACTTTTGTTGGGGGATCTTAGTCTTGTCCCGAACACCATCAGCAGCACCCGGTGCAGCCATGGGCTGTGAAGGAGGCCCTTTGGAACCTGCCCCTGTAGAATCATCCCTGAATTTACTTCTAGAACGACCACGACTCTGAGATCTCGACTTACGTCTTATAGCACCATCACCATTCAATTTAGAGAGAGAAAACCGTTGTGGCTGAGGTTGAAGCACGCCTTTTCCTCTAACCAGATTCGATGGGGCAGAGGAAGCACCCAGACAAGCCTGATCAATTGCGGAAGCTGATGGAGGGGCTGAGAATTCTGTAGAAGGAGGCAACACTTCCACTCTCTTGGCTAATCTGCTTTTACTCCTAGCCTTCCTCCCTCTCACCGCAGGGGAACCAACATGAGTAGACACAATAATTTCAGGGTTAGGGCCCCCATCCCCCTCGTTAGGAGGGGGTGCCAAAGTTAGAGACTGCATCTCAATGGCCTCGGGTTTGTCCATCAAGTTACAATACAACGAGCTAGCCGCATATGAAATCAGAATTCCAGAGGCAAAGAAGTCAAGAATTTAGAGAAACCAGGATAATTACCAGCCCTGCAAGGAACACTAAATGATGCACAAGCTGATCGATTAATGAGCAGTAGTCAGAAACGAGACTTTCAATACAGTGACAAGTTCCACGAACAGTGGGTCACATCCCAAAGGCCAGCACTAAAGGATAGATCATGAGGACTGAATATCAAAGTTCTAGCAGAACAGTGTATGAAGATCTTCAATGAACAATACATATAATCCAGAAACCCAGAAACTGAACATCCTCCAAGCTACCCAAGGAAGGGATTCAAGTAAAGTGAGCCAACATTGGAGTCATAAGCAACCGTATAACCAGCAGAACCACCACTCACACCATCAAATAATTCGTCCTCATGGAGAGAGCAACTTCAATGTACAGTACCCAATAAACCCAGAACGCAAGATAGCCTCTCAAATCAATAGGAAGAGAGAAGAAATACCCGAGTCAACCCAAGGCGAAACGTGCACAGCTTATGGGTGTGCAGCAAACATTCTCAAAGTTGGACAGTTCGAGCAGTCCAAAGTCCATCCCAAAACCCTAGTTAAGATCAGCAAACAGACGTAGATTAGGATGTTTTGGGAGTAAATCAGAGAGGGGGGAGGGACAATGGATGAATATCTTCCATCATGAGAAGCTTCCAACAAGACCAGCAATCACTAGGGCCAAGAATCACCAGGCAGCGCACCCCATGAACAGTACCACGAGAGAGAGCATTTCGGTGAACAGTACCCGCGAGAGGAACAAATGGCTCTCGGTCCAATCTATAGAGTTCGTCTCCTCATTGTTCAAAGTAAGGGAGTTCGCCTCCTCTCAGTCCGATCTAAGGAGTTCGTCTCCTCTTTGTCCATTCTAAGGGAGTTCGGCTCCTCTTGGTCCAATCTATGGAGTTCGTCTCCTCTATCTCCAAACTAAGGGAATTCGCCTCCTCTTCTTCCAATCTATGGAGTTCGTCTCCTCTTTGTCCAATCTATGGGAGTACGGCTCCTCTTGGTCCAACCTATGGAGTTCGTCTCCTCTTTGTCCAAACTAAGGCAGTTCGCCTCCTCTTACTTCATTCAAAGGAGTTCGTCTCCTCTTTGTCCAATCTATGGGAGTTCGCCTCCTCTTACTCCAATCTAAGGGGTTAGTCTCCTCTTTGCCCAATCTAAGGGAGTTCTGCTCCTCTTTGTCCAATCTATGGAGTTCGTCTCATCATTGTCCAAAGTAAGGGATTTCGCCTCCTCTTGAACCAATCTAAGAAGTTCGTCTCCTCTTTGATCCAATCTAAGGGAGTTCGGCTCCTCTTGGTCCAATCTATGGAGCTCGTCTCCTCTTTGTCCAAACTAAGGGAGTTCGCCTTCTCTTACTCCAGTCTGAGGAGTTAGTCACCTCATTGTCCAATCTAATGGAGTTCGACTCCTCTTGGTCCAATCTATGGAGTTCGCCTCCTCTTTGTCGAAACTAAGGGAGTTCGCCTCCTCTTACTCCAATTTAAGGAGTTCGTCTCTTCTTTGTCCAATCTAAGGGAGTTCGGATCCTCTTGGTCCAATCTATGGAGTTCGTGTCTTCTTTGTCCAATCTCTGGAGTTCGTCTCCTCTTTGTGCTATCTAAGGGAGTTCGCCTACTCCAATCTAAGGAGTTCGTCCCCTCTTTGTCCAATCTAAGGGAGTTCGGCTCCTCTTGGTCCAATCTATGGAGTTCGTCTCCTCTTTGTCCAATCTATGGAGTTCGTCTCCTCTTTGTCCAAAGTAAGGGAGTTCGCCTCCTTTTACTTCAATCTAAGGAGTTCGTCTCCTCTTTGTCCAATCTAAGGGAGTTCGACTCCTCTTGGTCCAATCTATGGAGTTCGTCTCCTCTATGTCCAATCTATGGAGGTCGTCTCCTCACTGTCCAAAGTAAGGGAGTTCGCCTCCTCTTACTCCAATCTAAGGAGTTCGTCTCCTCTTGTCCAATCTATGGGAGTTAGGCTCCTCTTGGTCCAATCTATGGAGTTCGTCTCCTCTTTGTCCAAACTAAGGGTGTTCACCTCCTCTTACTACAATCAAAGGTGTTCGTCTCCTCTTTGTCAAATCTAAGGGAGTTCGGCTCCTCTTGATCCAATCTATGGAGTTCGTCTCCTCTTTGTCCAATCTCGATGCGCGTCTCCTCTTTGTCCAAAGTAAGGGAGTTCGCCTCCTCTTAGTCCAATCTACGGAGTTCGTCTCCTCTTTGTCCTATCTAAGGGAGTTCGGCTCCCCTTGGTCCAATTTGTGGAGTTCGTCTCCTCTTTGTCCAAACTAAGGGAGTTCACCTCCTCTTACTCCAATCTAAGGAGTTCATCTCCTCTTTGTCCAAGCTAAGGGAGTTCGCCACCTCTTAGTCCAATCTAAGGAGTTTGTCTCCTCTTTGTCCAATCTAAGGGAGTTCGGCTCCTCTTGGTCCAATCTATGGAGTTCGTCTCCCCTTTGTCCAATATATGGAGTTCGTCTCCTCATTGTCCAAAGTAAGGGAGTTCGCCTCCTCTTACTCCAATATATGGAGTTCGTCTCTTCTTTGTCCTATCTAAGGGAGTTCGGCTCGTCTTGGTCCAATCTATAGAGTTCGTCTCCTCATTGTTCAAAGTAAGGGAGTTCGCCTCCTCTCAGTCCAATCTAAGGAGTTCGTCTCCTCTTTGTCCATTTTAAGGGAGTTCGGCTCCTCTTGGTCCAATCTATGGAGTTCGTCTCCTCTATCTCCAAACTAAGGGAATTCGCCTCCTCTTCTTCCAATCTATGGAGTTCGTCTCCTCTTTTGTCCAAACTAAGGGATTTCACACGCCTACTCCAATCTAAGGGGTTCGTCTCCTCTTTGTCCAATCTAAAGGAGTTCGGCTCCTCTTACTTCAATCTAAGGAGTTCGTCTCCTCTTTGTCCAATCTAAGGGAGTTCGGCTCCTCTTGGTCCAATCTATGGAGTTCGTCTCGTCTTTCTCCAATCTATAGAGTTCGTCTCCTCATTGTCCAAAGTAAGGGAGTTCGCCTCCACTTACTCCAACCTAAGGGGTTAGTCTCCTCTTTGTCCAATCTAAGGGAGTTCGGCTCCTCTTTGTCCATTCTATGGAGTTCGTCTCCTCATTGTCCAAAGTAAGGGAGTTCGGCTCCTCTTGGTCCAATCTAAGGAGTTCGTCTCTTCTTTGTCCAATCTCTGGAGTTCGTCTCCTCTTTGTGCTATCTATGGGAGTTCAGCTGCTATTGGTCCAATCTATGGAGTTCGTCTCCTCTTTTGTCCAAACTATGGGATTTCACCTCCTCTTACTCCAATCTAAGGAGTTCGTCTCCTCTTTGTCCAATCTAAGGGATTTCACCTCCTCTTACTCCAATCTAAGGAGTTCGTCTCCTCTTTGTCCAATCTAAAGGAGTTCGGCTCCTCTTACTTCAATCTAAGGAGTTCGTCTCCTCGTTGTCCAATCTAAGGGAGTTCGGCTCCTTTTCGTCCAATCTATGGAGTTCGTCTCGTCTTTCTCCAATCTATAGAGTTCGTCTCCTCATTGTCCAAAGTAAGGGAGTTTTCCTCCTCTTACTCCAATCTAAGGGGTTAGTCTCCTCTTTGTCCAATCTAAGGGAGTTCGGCTCCTCTTTGTCCAATTTATGGAGTTCGTCTCCTCATTGTCCAAAGTAAGGGAGTTCGCCTCCTCTCAGTCCAATCTAAGGAGTTCGTCTCCTCTTTGTCCAATCTAAGGGAGTTCGGCTCCTCTTGGTCCAATCTATGAAGTTCGTCTCTTCTTTGTCCAATGTCTGGAGTTCGTCTCCTCTTTGTCAAAAGTAAGGGAGTTCGCCACCTCTTAGTCCAATCTAAGGAGTTCGTCTCCTCTTTGTCCTATCTAAGGGAGTTCGGCTCCCAGGGTTCCGTCTGTGTTGGAGTTCGCTCCTCTTTGTCCAAAACTAGGGGTTCACCTCTCGTACTCCAATCTAAGGAGTCGTCTCCTCTTGTTACCAAACTAAGGGAGTTCGCCACCTCTTAAGCCAAATCTAAGAGTTGTTCCTCTTGTCCATTCTAAGGGAGTTCGGTCTCCTTTTGTGCAATATATGGGAGTTCGGGGGCCTCCTCGTACTCCAATCTAAGGGGTTGTTCCTCTTTTGCCCAAGCTAAGAGGTCTGACCTACCTCTTTGTCCAATCTATGGAGTTCGTCTCATCATTGTCCAAAGTAAGGGATTTCGCCTCCTCTTGAACCAATCTAAGAAGTTCGTCTCCTCTTTGACCAATCTAAGGGAGTTCGGCTCCTCTTGGTGCAATCTATGGAGCTCGTCTCCTCTTTTGTCCAAATTAAGGGAGTTCGCCTTCTCTTACTCCAATCTGAGGAGTTAGTCACCTCTTTGTCCAATCTAATGGAGTTCGACTCCTCTTGGTCCAATCTATGGAGTTCGTCTCCTCTTTGTCGAAACTAAGGGAGTTCGCCTCCTCTTACTCCAATTTAAGGAGTTTGTCTCTTCTTTGTCCAATCTAAGGGAGTTCGGATCCTCATGGTCCAATCTATGGAGTTCGTCTCTTCTTTGCCACTTTCTGGAGTCGTCTCCTCTTGTGCTATCTAGGGAGTTCAGATGCTATTGGTCCGATCTTTATGGAGGTTCGTCTCCTCTTTTGTCCAAACTAAGGGATTTAACCTCCTCTTACTCCAATCTAAGGAGTTCGTCTCCTCTTTGTCCAATCTAAAGGAGTTCGGCTCCTCTTACTTCAATCTAAGGAGTTCGTCTCCTCTTTGTCCAATCTGAGGGAGTTCGGCTTCTCTTGGTCCAATCTATGGAGTTCGTCTCGTCTTTCTCCAATCTATAGAGTTCGTCTCCTCATTGTCCAAAGTAAGGGAGTTCGCCACCTCTTAGTCCAATCTAAGGAGTTCGTCTCCTCTTTGTCCTATCTAAGGGAGTTCGGCTCCCCTTGGTCCAGTCTGTGGAGTTCGCCTCCTCTTTGTCCAAACTAAGGGAGTTCACCTCCTCTTACTCCAATCTAAGGAGTTCGTCTCCTCTTTGTCCAATCTATGGAGTTCGCTTCCTCTTACTCCAATCTAAGAAGTTTGTCTCCTCTTGTCCAATCTATGGAGTTCGTCTCCTCTTTGTCCAAAGTAAGGGAGTTCGCCACCTCTTACTCCAATCTAAGGAGTTCGTCTCCTCTTTATCCAATCTAAGGGAGTTCGGCTCCTCTTGGTCCAATCAATGGAGTGCGTATTTCTTTGTCCTATCTACGGGAGTCGGCTCCGTCTTGGTCCAATCTATGAGAGTTCGTCCTCCTCAGTCGTTCAAAGTACGGGAGTTCGCCTCCTCTCTCAGTCCGATCTAAGGAGTTCGTCTCCTCTTTGTCCATTCTAAGGGAGTTCGGATCCTCTTGGTCCAATCTAAGGAGTTCGTCTCTTCTTTGTCCAATCTCTGGAGTTCGTCTCCTCTTTGTGCTATCTAAGGGAGTTCAGCTGCTATTGGTCCAATCTATGGAGTTCGTCTCCTCTTTTGTCCAAACTAAGGGAGTTCGCGTCCTCTTACTCCAATCTAAGGAGTTCGTCTCCTCTTTGTCCAATCTAAGGGAGTTCGTCCCCTCTTGGACCTATCTAAGGAGTTCGCCTCCTCTTTGTCCAATCTAAGGGAGTTCGGCTCCTCTTGGTCCAATCTATGGAGTTCGTCTCCTCTTTGTCCAATATATGGAGTTCGTCTCCTCATTGTCCAAAGTAAGGGAGTTCGCCTACTCTTACTCCAATCTAAGGGGTTAGTCTCCTCTTTGTCCAATCTAAGGGATTCGGCTCCTCTTTGTCCAATCTATGGAGTTTGTCTCCTCATTGTTCAAAGCAAGGGAGTTCGCCTCCTCTCAGTCCAATCTAAGGAGTTCGTCTCCTCTTTGTCCAATCTAAGGGAGTTCGGCTCCTCTTGGTCCAATCTATGCAGTTCGTCTCTTCTTTGTCCAATCTCAGGAGTTCATCTCCTCTTTATCCAAAGTAAGGGAGTTCGCCCCCTCTTACTCCAATCTAAGGAGTTCGTCTCCTTCTTTGTCCTATCTAAGGGAGTCGGCTTCCCTTGATTCAGTTCTGTGGACATTTCGCCTCCTACTTGTCAAACTAAGGGATTCACGCCATCTTATCCAATCTAAAGGAGTTAGTTCCTTTGTCCAAAGTAAGGGAGTTCGCCACCTCTTAGTCCAATCTACGGAGTTCGTCTCCTCTTTGTCCTATCTAAGGGAGTTCGGCTCCCCTTGGTCCAATCTGTGGAGTTCGTCTCATCTTTGTCCAAACTAAGGGAGTTCACCTCCTCCTACTCCAATCTAAGGAGTTCGTCTCCTCTTTGTCCAAACTAAGGGAGTTCGCCACCTCTTAGTCCAATCTAAGGAGTTTGTATCCTCTTTGTAAACTAAAGGAGTTTGCCTCCACTTACTCCATCTAAGGACTTCCTCTCCTCTTTGTCCAATCTAAGGGAGTTCGGCTCCTCTTGGTTCAATCTATGGAGTTCATCTTGTCTTTGTCCAAACTAAGGGAGTTCGCCTCCTCTTACTCCAATCTAAGGGTGTTCTTCTCCACGTGGTCCAATCTATGGAGTTCGTCTCCTCTTTGTCCAAAGTAAGGGAGTTCGCCACCTCTTACTCCAATCTAAGGAGTTCGTATCCTCTTTGTCCAATCTAAGCGAGTTCGACTCCTCTTGGCCCAATCTATGGAGTTCGTCTCCTCTTTGTCCAATCTCTGGAGTTCGTCTCTTCTTTGTGCTATCTAAGGGAGTTCAGCTGCTATTGGTCCAATCTATGGAGTTCGTCCCCTCTTTTGTCCAAACTAAGGGATTTCACCTCCTCTTACTCCAATATAAGGGGTTCGTCTCCTCTTTGTCCAATCTAAAGGAGTTCGGCTCCTCTTACTTCAATCTAAGGAGTTAGTCTCCTCTTTGTCCAATCTAAGGGAGTTCGGCTCCTCTTGGTCCAATCTATGGAGTTCGTCTCGTCTTTCTCCAATCTGTAGAGTTCGTCTCCTCAGTGTCCAAAGTAAGGGAGTTCGCCTCTTCTTACTCCAATCTAAGGGGTTAGTCTCCTCTTTGTCCAATCTAAGGGAGTTCGGCTCCTCTTTGTCAATCTAGGGAGTTTGTCTCCTCAGTGTCCAAAGTAAGGGAAGTTCGCTACCTCAGTCCAATCTAGGAGTTCGTCTCCTCTTTGTCCATCTAAGGGAGTTCGGCTATCTTGTACAATCTATGAAGTTAGTTCTTCTGTGTCCAATCTTGAGTTCGTCTCCTCTTTGTCCAAAGTAAGGAGTTCGACACCTCTTAGTACACATCTAGGAGTTCGTATGTCCTTTGTCCTTATCTAAGGGAGTTAGGGGCTCATCTTGGTCCAATCTATGGAGTGCGGTTCCCCTTGGTCCAATCTTGGAGTCGTTCTCGCTTTGTCCAAACTAAGGGAGTTAACCTCCTCCTACTCCAATCTAAGGAGTCCTGTCTCTCTTTGTCCAAGTAAGGAGTTCGCCACATCTTAGTCAATCTAAGGGTTTGGTCTCCCTCTTTGTCATATCTACGGGAGTTCGGCTCCTCTTGGTCCAATCTATGGAGTTCGTCTCCTCTTTGTCCAATATATGGAGTTCGTCTCCTCATTGTCCAAAGTAAGGGAGTTCGCCTCCTCTTACTTCAATCTAAGAGGTTAGTCTCCTCTTTGTCCAATTTAAGGGAGTTCAGCTCCTCTTTGTCCAATCTATGGAGTTCGTCTCCTCATTGTTCAAAGTAAGGGAGTTCGCCTCCTCTCAGTCCGATCTAAGGAGTTCGTCTCCTCTTTGTCCATTCTAAGGGAGTTCGCCACCTCTTAGTCCAATCTAAGGAGTTTGTCTCCTCTTTGTCCCAAATCTAAGGGGAGTTCGGCTCCTCTTGGTCCAATCTATGGAGTTCGTCTCCTCTATCTCCAAACTAAGGGAATTCGCCTCCTCTTCTTCCAATCTATGGAGTTCGTCTCCTCTTTGTCCAATCTATGGGAGTTCGGCTCCTCTTGGTCCAACCTATGGAGTTCGTCTCCTCTTTGTCCAAACTAAGGCACTTCGCCTCCTCTTACTTCATTCTAAGGAGTTCGTCTCCTCTTTGTCTAATCTATGGGAGTTCGCCTCCTCTTACTCCAATCTAAGGGGTTAGTCTCCTCTTTGCCCAATCGAAGGGAGTTCTGCTCCTCTTTGTCCAATCTATGGAGTTCGTCTCATCATTGTCCAAAGTTAGGGAGTTCGCCTCCTCTTGAACCAATCTAAGAAGTTCGTCTCCTCTTTGACCAATCTAAGGGAGTTCGGCTCCTCTTGGTCCAATCTATGGAGCTCGTCTCATCGTTGTCCAAACTAAGGGAGTTCGCCTTCTCTTACTCCAATCTGAGGAGTTAGTCACCTCTTTGTCCAATCTAATGGAGTTCGACTCCTCTTGGTCCAATCTATGGAGTTCGTCTCCTCTTTGTCGAAACTAAGGGAGTTCGCCTCCTCTTACTCCAATTTAAGGAGTTTGTCTCTTCTTTGTCCAATCTAAGGGAGTTCGGATCCTCATGGTCCAATCTATGGAGTTCGTCTCTTCTTTGTCCAATTTCTGGAGTTCGTCTCCTCTTTGTGCTATCTAAGGGAGTTCAGCTGCTATTGGTCCAATCTATGGAGTTCGTCTCCTCTTTTGTCCAAACTAAGGGATTTCACCTCCTCTTACTCCAATATAAGGGGTTCGTCTCCTCTTTGTCCAATCTAAAGGAGTTCGGCTCCTCTTACTTCAATCTAAGGAGTTCGTCTCCTCTTTGTCCAATCTAAGGAGTTCGTCTCCTCTTTGTCCAATCTAAGGGAGTTCGGCTCCTCTTGGTCCAATCTATGGAGTTCGTCTCGTCTTTGTCCAATCTATAGAGTTCGTCTCCTCATTGTCCAAAGTAAGGGAGTTCGCCTCCTCTTACTCCAATCTAAGGGGTTAGTCTCCTCTTTGCCCAATCTAAGGGAGTTCTGCTCCTCTTTGTCCAATCTATGGAGTTCGTCTCATCATTGTCCAAAGTAAGGGAGTTCGCCTCCTCTTACTCCAATCTATGGAGTTCGGCTCTTCTTTGTCCTATCTAAGGTAGTTCGGCTCCTCTTGGTCCAATCTATAGAGTTCGTCTCCTCATTGTTCAAAGTAAGGGAGTTCGCCTCCTCTCAGTCCGATCTAAGGAGTTCGTCTCCTCCTTGTCCATTCTAAGGGAGTTCGGCTCCTCTTGGTCCAATCTAATGGCGTTTTTTTTTTTTTTTTTTTCTATCTCCAAACTAAGGGAATTCGCCTCCTCTTCTTCCAATCTGTGGAGTTCGTCTCCTCTTTGTCCAAACTAAGAGATTTCACCTCCTCTTACTCCAATCTAAGGAGTTCGTCTCCTCTTTGTCCAATCTAAAGGAGTTCGGCTCCTCTTACTTCAATCTAAGGAGTTCGTCTCCTCTTTGTCCAATCTAAGGGAGTTCGGCTCCTCTTGGTCCAATCTATGGAGTTCGTCTCGCCTTTCTCCAATCTATAGAGTTCGTCTCCTCATTGTCCAAAGTAAGGGAGTTCGCCTCCTCTGACTCCAATCTAAGGGGTTAGTCTCCTCTTTGCCCAATCTAAGGGAGTTCTGAATTCTTTGTCCAAATCTAGGATTCGTCTCATCATTGTCCCAAAGTAAGGGATTTCGCCCCTCTTGAAAACCAATCTAGAAGGTTCGCTCCTCTGTGATCAAATAAGGGAGTTCGGCTCCTCTTGGTCCAATCTATGGAGCTCGTCTCCTCTTTGTCCAAACTAAGGGAGTTCGCCTTCTCTTACTCCAATCTGAGGAGTTAGTCACCTCTTTGTCCAATCTAATGGAGTTCGACTCCTCTTGGTCCAATCTATGGAGTTCGCCTCCTCTTTGTCGAAACTAAGGGAGTTCGCCTCCTCTTACTCCAATTTAAGGAGTTCGTCTCTTCTTTGTCCAATCTAAGGGAGTTCGGATCCTCTTGGTCCAATCTATGGAGTTCGTCTCTTCTTTGTCCAATCTCTGGAGTTCGTCTCCTCTTTGTGCTATCTAAGGGAGTTCAGCTGCTATTGTTCCAATCTATGGAGTTCGTCTCCTCTTTTGTCCAAACTAAGGGATTTCACCTCCTCTTACTCCAATATAAGGGGTTCGTCTCCTCTTTGTCCAATCTAAAGGAGTTCGGCTCCTCTTACTTCAATCTAAGGAGTTAGTCTCCTCTTTGTCCAATCTAAGGGAGTTCGGCTCCTCTTGGTCCAATCTATGGAGTTCGTCTCGTCTTTGTCCAATCTATAGAGTTCGTCTCCTCATTGTCCAAAGTAAGGGAGTTCGCCTCTTCTTACTCCAATCTAAGGGGTTAGTCTCCTCTTTGTCCAATCTAAGGGAGTTCGGCTCCTCTTTGTCCAATCTATGGAGTTTGTCTCCTCATTGTCCAAAGTAAGGGAGTTCGCCTCCTCTCAGTCCAATCTAAGGAGTTCGTCTCCTCTTTGTCCAATCTAAGGGAGTTCGGCTCCTCTTGGTCCAATCTATGAAGTTCGTCTCTTCTTTGTCCAAACTCTGGAGTTCGTCTCCTCTTTGTCCAAAGTAAGGGAGTTCGCCACCTCTTAGTCCAATCTAAGGAGTTCGTCTGCTCTTTGTCCTATCTAAGGGAGTTCGGCTCCTCTTGGTCCAATCTATGGAGTTCGTCTCCCCTTGGTCCAATCTGTGGAGTTCGTCTCCTCTTTGTCCAAACTAAGGGAGTTCACCTCCTCTTACCCTCCACTCTAAGGAGTCACTCCTCTTGTCCAAGCTAAGGATTCTCCCCTCTAAGTCCACTCTAAGGACGGTTTTGTCTCTTGTGTCTCAATCTGGTTCTTTCGCTCTTTTCCAAGCGGAAAGGGAGTGCGGGCTCTTCGCTTGTGCCGCGTGGGGTCCAATCGGAGCTTGGAGTTCGGCTCCCCTTGGTCCAGTGGAGTGCGGTCGCCGCAGGGTCCAAAGGAAGGGAGGTCGCCGCCTCTTACGCCACTAATGGAGGGCGGCTCGTCTGGGGCCTTCGAAGGGAGTTCGGCGCGGCCTTGGTCCAATCATCGAGTGCGTCTCCTCACTTGTTCAAGTAAGGGAGTTCGCTCCCGCATCCATCGAAGGAGTTTCGTCTCCTCTTTGTCCATTCTACAGGGGGGCGTTCGCCACCATCTTAGTCCAATCTAAGGAGTTCGTCTCCTCTTTGTCCATTTTAAGGGAGTTCGGCTCCTCTTGGTCCAATCTATGGAGTTCGTCTCCTCTATCTCCAAACTAAGGGAATTCGCCTCCTCTTCTTCCAATCTATGGAGTTCGTCTCCTCTTTGTCCAATCTATGGGAGTTCGGCTCCTCTTGGTCCAACCTATGGAGTTCGTCTCCTCTTTGTCCAAACTAAGGCACTTCGCCTCCTCTTACTTCATTCTATGGAGTTCGTCTCCTCTTTGTCTAATCTATGGGAGTTCGCCTCCTCTTACTCCAATCTAAGGGGTTAGTCTCCTCTTTGCCCAATCGAAGGGAGTTCTGCTCCTCTTTGTCCAATCTATGGAGTTCGTCTCATCATTGTCCAAAGTAAGGGAGTTCGCCTCCTCTTGAACCAATCTAAGAAGTTCGTCTCCTC
>JAGKPW010001125.1:7500-10000 GCA_019926035.1 Melaleuca alternifolia
GGGCACGATCCATGAACGAGCCGATCGATCCCTGATCGACCATCCATCATGATCCATGAACGAGCCGATCGATCCGTGTGATCGACCATCCATGATCCATGAACGAGCCGATCGATCCGTGTGATCGACCAAGGCCACGATCCATGCACGATCCGATCGATCCGTGATCGACCAAGAGCACGATCCGATCGATGCAGGCCACGATCCATGAACGAGCTGATCGACCAGAGCCACGATCCATGCACGAGCCGATCGATCCGTGTGATCCATGAATGAGCCGATCGATCCATGATCGAGCAAGGCCACGATCCGTGATCGACCACACACGATCCGATCGATGCAGGGCATGATCCATGAACGAGCCGATCGATCCGTGATCGACCAAGGCCACGATCCGTGATCGACCACGCACGATCCGATCGATGCAGGCGATGATCCATGAACGAGACGATCGATCCATGCACGACCAAGGCCACGATCCGTGATCGACACGCACGATCCAGATCGATGCAGGCATGATCCAGAACGAGCCGATCGATCGTGAATCGACCAAGGCCACGATCCGACGATGCAGGCAGATCACGATCCATGAACGAAGCCGATCGATCGTGATCGATGCAGGCCACTATCCGTGATTCGACCACGGCCGATCCGGATCAGATGCAGGCCATGATCATGAACGAGCCGATCGATCCATGCAAAGACCAAGACACGATCCCACGATCCGATCGATTCAGGCCACGATCCGTAATCGACCACGGCCACGATCCATGCACACGAGCCGATCGATCCGTGTGATCCATGAACGAGCCGATCGATCCGTGATCGACCAAGGCCACGATCCGTGCACGATCCGATCGATGCAGGCCATGATCCATGAACGAGCCGATCGATCCATGCACGATCCGATCGATTCAGGCCACGATCCACGATCGACCACGCACGATCCGATCGATGCAGGCCACGATCCACGATCCATGAACGAGCCGATGACGATCCGTGATCGACCAAGGCCACGATCCGATCGATGCAGGCCACGATCCACGATCCATGAACGAGCCGGTCGATCCGTGATCGACCACGCACGATCCGAGATCGACCACGCACGATCCGATCGATGCAGGCCACGATCCACGATCCATGAACGAGCTGATCGATCCGTGATCGATGCAGGCCACGATCCGTGATCGACCACGCACGATCCGATCGATGCAGGTCACGATCCATGAACGAGCCGATCGATCCATGCACGACCAAGGCCACGATCCATGCACGATCCGATCGATTCAGGCCACGTTCCGTGATCGACCACGGCCACGATCCATGCACGAGCCGATCGATCCGTGTGATCCATGAACGAGCCGATCGATCGGTGATCGACCAAGGCCACGATCCGTGCACGAGCCGATCGATCCGTGATCGACCAAGGCCACGATCCGTGCACGATCCGATCGATGCAGGCCATGATCCATGAACGAGCCGATCGATCCATGCACGACCAAGGCCACGATCCATGCACGATCCGATTGATTCAGGCCACGATCCGTGATCGACTAAGGCCACGATCCGTGCACGATCCGATCGATGCAGGTCATGATCCATGAACGAGCCGATCGATCCGTGATCGACCAAGGCCACGATCCATGCACGATCCGATCGATTCAGGCCACGATCCGTGATCGACCACGGCCACGATCCATGCACACGAGCCGATCGATCCGTGTGATCCATGAACGAGCCGATCGATCCGTGATCGATGCAGACCACGATCCGTGATCGACCACGCACGATCCGATCGATGCAGGCCATGATCCATGAACGAGCCGATGACGATCCGTGATCGACCAAGGCCACGATCCGATCGATTCAGGGCCTGATCCATGAAACGAGCCGATCGATACGTGATCGGACCAAGGCCACGATCATGCACGATCGATCGAGTTCAGCCACGATCCATGATTCGACCCGGCCACGATCCATGCACGAGCCGATCGATCCGTGTGATTCATGAACGAGCCGATCGATCCGTGATCGACCAAGGCCACGATCCGTGCACGATCCGATCGATGCAGGCCATGATCCATGAACGAGCCGATCGATCCATGCACGATCCGATCGATTCAGGCCACGATCCACGATCGACCACGCACGATCCGAACGATGCAGGCCACGATCCACGATCCATGAACGAGCCGATGACGATCCGTGATCGACCAAGGCCACGATCCGATCGATTCAGGCCACGATCCGTAATCGACCACGGCCACGATCCATGCACACGAGCCTATCGATCCGTGTGATCCATGAACTATCCGATCGATCCGTGATGCCAAGGCCAACACGATCTCGATAGTCGCTGCAGGTCCCGACCGTTGAACGAGCCGTCGACCCTGGCCACGATCCATTATCGACCACGGCCCGTTCCATGAACGGCTGATCAACCTTGCCACGATCCATTCAACCAGGCCACGATCCATGAACGACCAGGGCCACGATCCTC
>JAGKPW010001135.1:0-25060 GCA_019926035.1 Melaleuca alternifolia
ACCAACAAGAGACGAACTCCTAAGATTGGACCAAAAGGAGACGAACTCCTTAGATTGGACCAAGCGAGGACGAACTCCCTTAGATTGCACCAACTTGAGACGAACTCCTTAGATTTGGCGAAGAGAGGACGAACTCCCTCAGATTGGACCAACAGGAGACGAACTCCTTAGATTGGACCAAGAGAGGACGAACTCCCTTAGATTGGACCAAGAGGAGACGATCTCCCTAGATTGTAGTAAGAGAGGACGAACTCCCTCAGATTGGACCAAGTGGAGACGAACTCCTTAGATTGGACCAAGAGAGGCCGAACTCCCCCACATTGGACCAACAGGAGACGAATTCCTTAGATTGGAACAAGAAAGGAAGAACTCCCTTAGATTGGACGAACAGGAGAGGAACTCCTTAGATAGGACCAGGAGAGAATGAACTCCCTTAGATTGGACGAAGAGGAGACGAACTACTTGGATTGGACCAAGAGGAGACGAACTCCTTAGATTGGACCAAGAGAGGACGAACTTCCTTAGATTGGACCAACAGGAGACGAACTCCTTAGATTGGACCAAGAGAGGATGAACTCCCTTAGATTGGACTAACAGGAGACGAACTACTTAGATTGGACCAAGAGGAGACGAACAACATAGATTGGACCAAGAGGAGACGAACAACATAGATTGCACCAACAGAGGACGAACTTCCTCAGATTGGACGAACAGGAGACGAACTCCTTAGATTGGACCAAGAGAGGACTAACTCCCTCAGATTGGACCAAGGGTAGACGAACTCCTTACATTGGACCAAGAGAGGGCGAACTCCCTTAGATTGCACCAACTTGAGACGAACTCCTTAGATTGGGCGAAGAGCGGACGAACTCCTTAGATTGGACCCACAGGAGACGAACTCCTTAGATTGGACCAAGAAAGGAAGAACTCCCTTAGAATGGACCAAGAGGAGACGAACTCCATAGATTGGACCAAGAGAGGACGAACTCCCTTAGACTGGACAAACAGGAGACGAACTCGTTAGATTGGACCAAGAGGAGACGAAGTCCTTAGATTGGATCGAGAGAGGACGAACTCCCTCAGATTGGACCAATAGGAGACGAACTCCCTAGATTGGACCAACAGAGGATGAACTCCCTTAGATTGGACCATCAGGAGACGAACTCCTTAGATTGGACCAAGAGAAGACGAACTCCCTTAGATTGGACCAGCAGCAGACGAACTCCTTAGATTGGACCAAGAGAGAATTAACTCCCTTAGATTGGACCAACAAGAGACGAACTCCTTAGATTGGTCCAAGAGAGAATGAACTACCTTAGATTGGACGAAGAGGAGACGAACTACTTAGATTGGACCAAGACGAGACGAACTCCTTAGATCGGACCGAGAGAGGACGAACTCCCTCAAATTGGACCAATAAGAGACGAACTCCTTAGATTGGACCAGAGAGACGAATTCCCTTATAGATTGGACGAACAGGAGACCGAACTCTTAGAATTTGGACAAGAGAGGACGAACTCCCTTAGATTGGCTAACGGCGACAACCTACTTAGATTGGACCAAGAGGACATGAACTCCTAAGATTGGACGAAGAGAGGACGAACTCCCTCAGATTGGACGAACAGGAGAGACGAACTCCTCATATTGGACCAGCAGAGGACGAACTCCCTCAGATTAGACCAATAGGAGAGAACTCCTCATATTAGACCAGGAAAGGACGAACTCCCTTAGATTGGACGAAAAGAGGCTGACTCCTTATCTTGACCAACAGAGACGAACTCCATAGTTGACGAAGAGAGGACAACTCCCTTAGATTGGCCCAACAGGAACGCATCTCCTTAGATTGTACAAGAGATGACGAACTCCCTGATTGGACGAACAGGAGACGAACTCTTAGAATAGGACTCAAGAGAGAATGAACTCCCCTTAGATTGGACGAAGAGTATACGACTACTACTGGATTGGACAAGTGAGACGAACTCCTTAGATTGGACCGAGAGAGGACGAACTCCCTCAAATTGGACCAATAGGAGACGAACTCCTTAGATTGGACCAAGAGAGGACGAACTTCGTTAGATTGGACCAACAGAAGACGAACTCCTTAGATTGGACCAAGAGAGGACGAACTTCCTTAGATTGGACCAACAGGAGACGAACTCCTTAGATTGGACCAAGAGAGGATGAACTCCCTTAGATTGGACTAACAGGAGACGAACTACTTAGATTGGATCAAGAGGAGACGAACAACATAGATTGGACCAACAGAGGACGAACTTCCTCAGATTGGACGAACAGGAGACGAACTCCTTAGATTGGACCAAGAGAGGACTAACTCCCTCAGATTGGACCAAGGGTAGACGAACTCCTTACATTGGACCAAGAGAGGGCGAACTCCCTTAGATTGCACCAACTTGAGACGAACTCCTTAGATTGGGCGAAGAGCGGACGAACTCCTTAGATTGGACCCACAGGAGACGAACTCCTTAGATTGGACCAAGAAAGGAAGAACTCCCTTAGAATGGACCAAGAGGAGACGAACTCCACATATTGGACCAAGAGAGGATGAACTCCCTTAGACTGGACGAACAGGAGACGAACTCCTTAGATTGGACCAAGAGGAGACGAACTGCTTAGATTGGATCGAGAGAGGACGAACTCCCTCAGATTGGACCAACAAGAGACGACCTCCTCAGATTGGACCAAGAGAGGACGAACTTCGTTAGATTGCACCAACATGAGACGAACTCCTTAGATTGGACCAAGAGAGGATGAACTCCCTTAGATTGGACCAACAGGAGACGAACTCCTCAGATTGGACCAAGAGAGGAAGAACTCCCTTAGATTGCACCAACATTAGACGAAATCCTTAGATTGACCAAGAGAGGACAAACTCCTTAGATTGGACCTAGAGAGGACGAACACCTTAGATTGAACCAAGAGACAACGAACTCCTTTAGATTGGACGAACAAGAGACGAACTCCCTCAAATTGGACCAAGAAGAGACGAACCCTTAGATTGACCAAGAGAGGACGAACTCCTTAGATTGGACAAAGAGAGGACAAACTCCCTTAGATTGGACCAAGGGAGGACGAACTCCCTTAGATTGGACCAAGAGAGGACGCTCTCCCTCAAATTGGACCAAGAGGAGACGAACTCCTTAGATTGGACCAAGAGAGGACGAACTTCTTAGATTGGACCAACCGGAGACGGACTCCTTAGATTGGACCAAGAGGAGACGAACTCCTTAGATTGGACCAAAAGAGGACTAACTCCTTCAGATTGGACCAACAGGAGACGAACTCCTTAGATTGGACGAAAAGAGGATGAACTCCCTTAGATTGGACCAACAGGAGACGAACTCCATAGATTGGACGAAGAGAGGACGAACTCCCTTAGATTGGACCAACAGGAGACGATCTCCTTATATTGTACCAAGAGATGACGAACTCCCTCTGATTGGACGAACAGGAGACGAACTCCTTAGATAGGACCAAGAGAGAATGAACTCCCTTAGATTGGACGAAGAGGAGACGAACTACTTGGATTGGACCAAGAGGAGACGAACTCCTTAGATTGGACCGAGAGAGGACGAACTCCCTCAAATTGGATCAATAGGAGACGAACTCCTTAGATTGGACCAAGAGAGGACGAACTTCCTTAGATTGGACCAACAGGAGACGAACTCCTTAGATTGGACCAAGAGAGGATGAACTCCCTTAGATTGGACTAACAGGGGACGAACTACTTAGATTGGACCAAGAGGAGACGAACTACTTAGATTAGACCAACAGAGGACGAACTTCCTCAGATTGGACGAACAGGAGACGAACTCCTTAGATTGGACCAAGAGGAGACGAGCTCTTTAGATTGGACCAAAAGAGGACTAACTCCCTCAGATTGGACCAACAGGAGACGAACTCCTTAGATTGGACGAAGAGACGACGAACTCCCTTAGATTGGTCCAACAGGAGACGAACTCCATAGATTGGACGAAGAGAGGACGAACTCCCTTAGATTGGACCAACAGGAGACGATCGCCTTAGATTGTACCAAGAGATGACGAACTCCCTCTGATTGGACGAACAGGAGACGAACTCCTTAGATTGGACCAAGAGAGCACGAACTCCGTTAGATTGGATCAAGAGAGGACGAACTCCTTAGATTAGACCAAGAGAGGACGAACTCCTGAGATTGGACGAACAGGAGACCACCTCCTTAGATTGGACCAAGAGAGACGAACATCCTAGGTTGGACCAAGAGAGGACGAACTCCCTTATATTGGACCAACGGCAAGCTAACCTCCTTAGATTGGACCCAAGAGAGGACGAACTCCCTTAGATTGGATCAAGAGAGGACGAACTCCTTAGATTAGACCAAGAGAGGACGAACTCCCTCAGATTGGACGAATAGGAGACGAACTCCTTAGATTGGACTAAGAGGAGACGAACTCCTTAGATTGGATCAAGAGATGACGAACTCCCTCAGATTGGACGAACAGGAGACCAACTCCTTAGTTGGACCAAGGGGAGACGAACTCCTTACATTGGACCAGGAGAGGAGGAACTCCCTTAGATTGCACCAACTTGAGACGAACTCCATAGATAGGCCGAAGAGAGGACGAACTCCTTAGATTGGACCCACAGGAGACGAACTCCTTAGATTGGCCTAAGAAAGGATAACTCCCTTAGATTGGGGACCAACAGGAGACGAACTCCTTAGATTGGACCAAGAGAGGACGAACTCCCTTAGACTGGACGAACAGGAGACGAACTCCTTAGATTGGACCAAGAGGAGACGAAATCCTTAGATTGGATCGAGAGAGGACGAACTCCCTCTGATTGGACCAATAGGAGACGAACTCCTTAGATTGGACCCACAGAGGACGAACTCCCTTAGATTGGACCATCAGGAGACGAACTCCTTAGATTGGACCAAGAGACGACGAACTCCCTTAGATTGGACCAATAGGAGACGAACTCCTTGGATTGGACCAAGAGAGGACGAACTCCCTTAGATTGGACCAAGAGAGAATGAACTCCCCTAGATTGGACGAACTGGAGACGAACTCCTTCAAATGGACCAAGAGAGGACGAACTCCCTTAGATTGTACCAACTTGAGACGAACTCCTTAGATTGGGCGAAGAGAGGACGAACTCCTTAGATTGGACCCACAGGAGACGAAGTCCTTACATTGGACCATGAAAGGATGAACTGCCTTAGATTGGACCAACAGGAGACGAATTCCTTAGATCGGACCAAGAGAGGACGAACTCACTTAGATTGGACGAACAGGAGACGAACTCCTTAGATTGGACCAAAGGAGACGAACTCCTTAGATTGGATCGAGAGAGGACGAACTCCCTCAGATTGGACCAAGGGCAGACGAACTCCTTAGATTGGACCAAGAGAGGACGAACTCGCTTAGATTGCACCAACTTGAGACGAACTCCTTAGATTGGGCGAAGAGAGGACGAACTCCTTAGATTGGACCCACAGCAGACGAACTCCTTAGATTGGACCAATAAAGGAAGACTCCTAATTGATTGGACCAACAGGAGACGAACTCCTTAGATTGGACCAAGAGAGAATGAACTCCCTTAGATTGGACGAACAGGAGACGAACTCCTTAGATTGGACCAAGAGAGGACGAACTCCCTTAGATTGCACCAACTTGAGACGAACTCCTTAGATTGGGCGAAGAGAGGTCGAACTCCTTAGATTGGACCCACAGGAGACGAAGTCCTTAGATTGGACCAAGAAAGGATGAACTGCCTTAAATTGGACCAACAGGAGACGCACTCCTTAGATTGGACAAAGAGAGGACGAACTCCTTAGATTTGATCGAGAGAGGACGAACTCCTTAGATTGGACCAAGAGCAGACAAACTCCTTAGATTGGACCAAGAGAGGACGAACTCCCTTAGATTTGACCAACAGGAGACGAACTACTTAGATTTGACCAAGAGAGGACTAACTCCCTCAGAATGGACCAACAGGAGACGAACTCCTTAGATTGGACGAAGAGAGGACGAACTCCCTTAGATTAGACCAACAGGAGATGAACTCCTTTGATTGGACCAAGAGAGGAAGAACTCCCCTAGATTGGACCAACAGGAGACGAACTCCTTAGATTGGACCAACAGAGGACGAACTCCCCTAGATTGGACCAACAGGAGACGAACTCCTTAGATTGGACCAACAGGAGACGAACTCCTTAGGTTGGACGAGAGAGGACGAACTCCCTTAGATTGGACGAAGAGGAGACGAATTCCTAAGATTGGACCAAGAGGAGACGAACTCCTTAGATTGGATCGAGGGAGGACGAACTCCCTCAGATTGGACCAAGAGCAGACGAACTCCTTAGATTGGAACAAGAGAGGACGAACTCCCCTAGATTGGACCAACAAGAGACGAACTCCTAAGATTGGACCAAAAGGAGACGAACTCCTTAGATTGGACCAAGCGAGGACGAACTCCCTTAGATTGCACCAACTTGAGACGAACTCCTTAGATTGGGCGAAGAGAGGACGAACTGCTTAGATTGGAACCACAGGAGACAAAGTCCTTAGATTGGACCATGAAAGGATGAACTCCCTCAGATTGGACCAACAGGAGACGAACTCCTTAGATTGGACCAAGAGAGAATGAACTCCCTTAGATTGGACGAACAGGAGACGAACTCCTTAGATTGGACCAAGCGAGGACGAACTCCGTTAGATTGCACCAACTTGAGACGAACTCCTTAGATTGGGCGAAGAGAGGACGAACTGCTTAGATTGGACCCACAGGAGACAAAGTCCTTAGATTGGACCATGAAAGGATGAACTGCCTTAGATTGGACCAACAGGAGACGAACTCCTTAGATTGGACCAAGAGAGGACGAACTCACTTAGATTGGACGAACAGGAGACGAACTCCTTAGATTGGACCAAGAGGAGACGAACTGCTTAGATTGGATCGAGAGGGGACGAACTCCCTCAGATTGGACCAAGAGCAGACGAACTCCTTAGATTGGACCAAGAGAGGACGAACTCCCTTAGATTTGACCATTAGGAGACGAACTCCTTAGATTTGACCAAGAGAGGACGAACTCCCTTAGGTTGGACCAACAGGAGACGAACTCCTTAGATTGGACGAAGAGAGGACGAACTACCTCAGATTGGACCAAGAGCAGAAGAACTCCTTAGATTGAACCAAGAGAGGACGAACTCCCCTAGATTGGACCAACAAGAGATGAACTCCTAAGATTGGACCAAAAGGAGACGAACTCCTTAGATTGGACCAAGAGAGGACGAACTCCCTTAGATTGCACCATCTTGAGACGAACTCCTTAGATTGGGCGAAGAGAGGACGAACTGCTTAGATTGGACCCACAGGAGACGAACTCCTTAGATTGGACCAAGAAAGGATCAACTACCTTAGATTGGACCAACAGGAGACGAACTCGTTAGATTGGACCAAGAGAGGACGAACTCACTTAGATTGGACGAACAGGAGACGAACTCCTTAGATTGGACCAAGAGAGGACGAACTCCCTTAGATTTGACCAATAGGAGACGAACTCCTTAGATTGGACGAAGAGAGGACGAACTCCCCTAGATTGGACCAACAGAAACGAACTCCTTAGATTGGGGACCAAGAGAGGACGAACTCCCCTAGATTGGACCAACAGGAGACGAACTCCTTAGATTGCGACCAACAGGACAGAGCGACCCCTGAGGGGCGAAAGAGAGGACGAACTCCCTTAGATTGGACCAAGAGGAGACGATCTCCTTAGATTGTACCAAGAGAGGACGAACTCCCTCAGATTGGACCAAGATGAGACGAACTCCTTAGATTGGACCTACAGGAGACGAACTCCTTAGATTGGGCCAAGAGAGGACGAACTCTCTTAGATTGGACCAAGAGGTGGCGAACTCCTTAGATTGGTCCAAGAGAGGACGAACTCCCTTAGATTGGACCAACAGGAGACGAACTCCTTAGATTGGACGAAAAGGTGACGAACACCATATATTGGACGAAGAGAGGACGAACTCCCTTCGATTGGACCAAGAGGAGATATGCTCCTTAGATTAGACCAAGAGAGGACGAACTCGGTTGGATTGGACCAATAGGAGACGAACTCCTTAGCTTGGACCAAGAAGTGACAAACTACCAAAAAGAGGCTAACTTTTTAGATTGGACCAAGAGGAGACGAACTCTTTAGATTGGACCAACAGAGGAAAAACTCCCTGAGATTGGACAAACAGGAGACGAACTCGTTAGATTGGACAGGAGGACACGAACACCTAAGATTGGACGAAGACAAGACGAACTCCCTCAGATTGGACCAACAGGAGACGAACTCTTTAGGTTGTACCAAGAGAGGACGAACTCCCCTAGATTGCACCAACTTGAGATGAACTCCTTCGATTGGGCCAAGAGAGCACGAACTCCCTTAGATTGGAGGAACAGGAGACGAACTCCTTAGATTGGACCAAGAAAGGTCGAACTCCCTTAGATTGGACGAACAGGAGACAAACTACTTAGATTGGACCAAGAGGAGACGAACTCCTTACATTGGACCGAGAGAGGACGAACTACCTCAGATTGGACCAAAAGGAGACGAACTCCTTAGATTGGACCGAGAGGGGACGAACTACCTCAGATTGGACCAAAAGGAGACGAACTCCTTAGATTGGACCAAGAGAGGACGAACACCCTTAGATTGCACCAACTTGAGACGAACTCCTTAGATTGGGCGAAGAGAGGACAAACTCCTTAGATTGGACCCATAGGTGACGAAGTCCTTAGATTGGACCAAGAAAGGATGAACTGCCTTAGATTGGACCAACAGGAGACGAACTCCTTAGATTGGACCAAGAGATGACGAACTCACTTAGATTGGACGAACAGGAGACGAACTTCTTAGATTGGACCAAGTGGAGACAAACTCCTTAGATTGGATCGAGAGAGGACGAACTCACTCACACAGATTGGACCAAGAGTAGACGAACTCCTTAGATTGGACCAAGAGAGGACGAACTCCCTTAGATTTGACCAACAGGAGACGAAATCCTTAGATTGGACCAAGAGAGGACGAACTCCCTTAGATTGGACCAACAGGAGACGAACTCCTTAGATTCGACGAAGAGAGGACGAACTCCCCTAGATTGGACCAACAGGAGACGAACTCCTTAGATTAGACCAAGAGAGGACGAACTCCCTTAGATTGGACCAACAGAAACGAACTCCTTAGATTGGACCAAGAGAGGACGAACTCCGTTAGATTGGACCAAGAGAGGACGAACACCCCTAGATTGGAGGAACAGGAGACGAACTCCTTAGATTGGACCAAGAGAGGACGAACTCCCTTATATTGCACCAACTTGAGACGAACTCCTTAGATTGGGCGAAGAGAGGACGAACTCCTTAGATTGGACCCACAGCCGACGAACTCCTTAGATTGGACCAAGAAAGCAAGAACTCTCTTAGATTGGACCAACAGGAGACGAAGTCCTTAGATTGGACCAAGAGAGAATGAACTCCCTGAGATTGGACGAACAGGAGACGAACTACTTAGATTGGACCAAGAGGAGACGAACTCCTTAGATTGGACCAAGAGAGGACGAACTCCCTTAGATTGGACCAAGTGGAGACGAACTCCATTAGATTGGGCCAAGAGAGGACAAACATCTTAGATTGGGCCAAGAGTAGACGAACTCCCTTAGATTGGACGAAGAGGAGACAAACTCCTTAGATTGGACCAAGAGAGGACGAACTCCCTTAGATTGGACCAAGAGATGACGAACTCCCTGAGATTGGACCAAGAGAGGACGAACTCCCTAGATTGCACGAACAGAAGACGAACTCCTTTGATTGGACCAAGAGGAGACGAACTCAGCGATTGGACCGAGAGAGGCAGAACTCCCCAAATGGACCAATAGGAGACGAACTCCTTACATTGGACCAAGAGGAGACGAACTCCCTAAGATTGGACCAAAAGGAGACGACTCCTTAGATTGGACCAAGAGGAGACGAACTTCCTAAGATTGGACCAAAAGGAGACGAACTTCCAAAGATTGGACCAAGAGGAGACGAACTTGCAAAGATTGGACCAAAAGGAGACGAACTCCTTAGATTGGACCAAGAGGAGACGAACTTCCTTATATTCGACCAAGAGGACACGAACTCTGTTAGATTGGACCAAGAGGAGGAGAACTCAGTTATATCGGACCAAAAGGAAACGAACTCCTTAGATTGAAACGAGAGGAGACGAACTCCTTAGATTGGATAAAGAGGTGACGAATCCCTTAGATGGAAAACACAGGAGCCGATCTCCTTAGTTGTACCACGAGAGGAGGAACACCTCAGATGGACCAACAGGAGACGAACTCCTTAGTTGGCCAAGAGAGGACGAACTCCCTTAGATTGGACCAACAGGAGACGAACTCCTTAGATTGGACGAAAAGGTGACGAACACCATAGATTGGACGAAGAGAGGATGAACTCCCTTTGATTGGACCAAGAGGAGATATGTTCCTTAGATTGGACCAAGAGAGGACGAACTCGGTTGGATTGGACCAACAGGAGACGAACTCCTTAGATTGGACAAAGAAGTGACAAACTACCAAAAAGAGGTTAACTTTTTAGATTGGACCGAGAGGAGACGAACACTTTAGATTGGACCAACAGAGGACAAACTCCCTTAGATTGGACAAACAGGAGACGAACTCCTTAGATTGGACAGGAGGACACGAACTCCAAAGATTGGACGAAGACAAGACGAACTCCCTCAGATTGGACCAACAGGAGACGAACTCTTTAGCTTGTACCAAGAGAGGACGAACTCCCCTTAGATTGGACGAACAGGAGACGAACTCCTTAGATTAGACCAAAAAAGGACGAACTCCCTTAGATTGGACGAACAAGAGACAAACTACTTAGATTGGACCAAGAGGGGACGAACTCCTTAGATTGGACCGAGAGAGGACGAACTACCTCAGATTGGACCAAAAGGAGACGAACTCCTTAGATTGGACCAAAAGGAGAGGAACTCCTTAGATTGGACCAAGAGGAGACGAACTTCTAAAGATTGGACCAAAAGGAGACGAACTCCTTAGATTGGACCAAGAGAGGGCGAACTCCATTAGATTGCACCAACTTGAGACGAACTCCTTAGATTGGGCGAAGAGAGGACGAACTCCTTAGATTGGACCATAGGAGACGAAGTCCTTAGATTGGACCAAGAAAGGATGAACTCCCTTAGATTGGACCAATAGGAGACGAACTCCTTAGATTGGACCAAGAGAGGACGAACTCCCTTAGACTGGACGAACAGGAGACGAACTCCTTAGATTGGACCAAGAGGAGACGAACTCCTTAGATTGGATCGAGAGAGGACGAACTCCCTCAGATTGGACCAAGAGCAGACGAACTCCTTAGATTCGACGAAGAGAGGACGAACTCCCCTAGATTGGACCAACAGGAGACGAACTCCTTAGATTAGACCAAGAGAGGACGAACTCCCCTAGATTGGACCAACAGCAGACGAACTCCGTAAATTGGACGAAGAGGAGGCGAACTCCTTAGATTGGACCAAGAGAGGACGAACTCCGTTAGATTGGACCAAGAGAGGACGAACACCCCTAGATTGGAGGAACAGGAGACAAACTCCTTAGATTGGACCAAGAGGAGACGAACTCCTTAGATTGGACCCACAGCAGACGAACTCCTTATATTGGACCAACAGGAGACGAACTCCTTAGATTGGACGAAGAGAGAATGAACTCCCTGATATTGGACGAACAGGAGACGAACAACTTAGATTGGACCAAGAGGAGACGAACTCCTTAGATTGGACCAAGAGAGGACGAACTCCCTTAGATTGCACCAACTTGAGACGAACTCCTTAGATTGGGCGAAGAGAGGACGAACTCCTAGATTGGACCAACAGGAGACGAACTCCTTAGATTGGACCAAGAGAGAACAATCTTTCTGAGATTGCACCAACAGGAGACGAACTCCTTAGATTGGACCTGGAGAGGATGAACTCCCTCAGATTGGACCAAGAGGTAACTATCTCCTTAGATTGGACCGATAGAGGACGTACTCCCTTAGATTGGACCAAGAGGAGTCGAACTCCTTAAATTGGACCAACAGGAGACGAACTCCTTAGATTGGACCAAGAGAGGATGAACTCCCTTAGATTGGACTAACAGGAGACGAACTACTTAGATTGGACCAAGAGAGGACGAACTCCTTTGATTCGACCAAGAGACGACGAACTCCCTTAGATTGGACAAACAGGAGACGAACTACTTAGATTGGACCAAGAGGAGACGAACTCCTTAGATTAGACCAAGAGAGGACGAACTCCCTTAGATTGCACCAACTTGAGACGAACTCCTTAGATTGGGCGAAGAGAGGACGAACTCCTTAGATTGGACCCATAAGTAACAAGTCTTAGATGGACTAAGAAGGAAACTGCTTAGAGTGGACAAACAGGTGACGAACTCCTTAGATTGGACCGAGAGAGGACGAAGGACCTCAAATTGGACCAATAGGAGACGAACTCCTTAGATTGGACCGAGAGAGGGCGAACTCCCTTAGATTGGACCAACAGGAGACGAACTCCATAGATTGGACCAAGAGAGGACGAACTCCTTAGATTCGACCAAGAGAGGACGAACTCCCTCAGATTGGACGAACAGGAGACGAACTCCTTAGATTGGACCAAAAGAGGACTAACACCCTCAGATTGGACCAACAGGAGATGAACTCCTTAGATTGGACGAAGAGAGGACGCACTCCCTTAGATTGGACCAACAGGAGACGAACTCCTTAGATTGGACGAAGAGAGGACGAAATCCCTTAGATTGGACCAAGAGGAGACGATCTCCTTAGATTGTACTAAGAGAGGACAAACTCCCTCAGATTGGACCAAGAGGAGACAAACTCCTTAGATTGGACCAAGAGAGGACGAACTCCACTACATTGGACCAACAGGAGACGAACGGCTTATATTGGACCAAGAGGAGACGAACTCCTTACATTGGACCAAGAGAGGACGAACTCCTTAGATAGGACCCACAAGAGACGAACTCCCCTAGATTGGACCAACAGGAGACGAACTCCGTAGATTGGACAAAGAGGAGACAAACACCTTAGATTGGACCAAGAGAGGACGAAATCCCTTAGATGGGACCAACAGCAACGAACACCTTAGATTGGACCAAGAGAGGACGAACTCCCTTAGATTGGACCAACAGGAGACGAACTCCTTAGATTGGACCAAGAGGACACGAACTCCTTAGATTGGACCAAGAGAGGGCGAAATCCCTCAGATTGGACGAACAGGAGACAAACTCGTTAGATTGGACGAACAGGAGACGAACTCCTTACATTGGACCAAGAGAGCACGAACTCCCCTAGATTTGATCAACAGGAGACAAACTCCCTCAGATTGGACCAATAGGAGATGAACTCCTTAGATTGGACAAGGAGAGGACGAACTCACTTAGATTGGACCAACATCAACGAAATCCTTAGATTGGTCCAAGAGAGGACGAACTCCCTCAGATTAGATCAGGAGAGGACGAACTCCTTAGATTGGACCAAGTGGAGACGAACTCCTTAGATTGGACCAAGAGAGGACGAACTCCCCTACATTGGACCAACAGGAGACGAACGGCTTACATTGGACCAAGAGGAGACGAACTCCTTACATTGGACCAAGAGAGGACGAACTCCTTAGATAGGACCCACAAGAGACGAACTCCCCTAGATTGGACCAATCGGAGACGAACTCCGTAGATTGGACAAAGAGGAGACAAACACCTTAGATTGGATCAAGAGAGGACGAAATCCCTTAGATGGGACCAACAGCAACGAACACCTTAGATTGGACCAAGAGAGGACGAACTCCCTTAGATTGTACCAACAGGAGACGAACTCCTTAGATTGGACCAAGAGGACACGAACTCCTTAGATTGGACCAAGAGAGGGCGAAATCCCTCAGATTGGACGAACAGGAGACGAACTCGTTAGATTGGACCAACAGGAGACGAACTCCTTACATTGGACCAAGAGAGCACGAACTCCCCTAGATTTGATCAACAGGAGACAAACTCCCTCAGATTGGACCAATAGGAGATGAACTCCTTAGATTGGACAAGGAGAGGACGAACTCACTTAGATTGGACCAACATCAACGAAATCCTTAGATTGGTCCAAGAGAGGACGAACTCCCTCAGATTAGATCAGGAGAGGACGAACTCCTTAGATTGGACCAAGTGGAGACGAACTCCTTAGATTGGACGAAGAGATCGATCTCCCTCAGATTGGACGAACTGGAGACGAACACCTTAGATAGGATCAAGAGGAGACGAACTCCTTAGATTGGACCAAAACAGGACTAACTCCCCTCAGAAGTGGACCAACAGAGACGACCCCTTCAGATTAGACCAAAAGGAGACGCACTCCCTTAGATTGGACCAAGAGGAGAAGAAATTGGTTAGATTAGACCACAAGGAGACGAACTCCTTAGATTGGACCAAGAGGAGACGAACTCCTCAGATTAGACCAGAGCGATGACTCCCTGAGCTTTGGACAAAGAGGAGACGAACTCCATAGATTGGACCAAGAGGAGCCGAAAAACCTTAGATTGGACAAAGAGGAGACGAACTCCTTAGATTGGAGTAAGAGGGGGCGAACTCCCTTAGATTGGACAAAAGAGGAGACGATCTCCTTAGATTGGACCAAGAGGAGGCGAATTCCCTTAGATTGGACAAAGAGGAGACGAACTCCTTAGATTGGAGTAAGAGGGGGCGAACTCCCTTAGATTGGACAAAAGAGGAGACGATCTCCTTAGATTGGACCAAGAGGAGGCGAATTCCCTTAGATTGGACAAAGAGGAGACGAACTCCTTAGATTGGACAAAGAGGAGACGAACTCCATAGATTGGACGACAGGTGACGAACACCTAGAATGGCAGGAGGATACGAACTCCGTGAATTGGACCAAAACGAGTCGAACTCCCTCAATTGCTGAACATGAACGAAATCCATAGATTGGACCAACAGGAGACGAACTCCTTAGATTAGACCAAGAGAGGACGAACTCCCCTAGATTGGACCCACAGGAGACGAACTCCTTAGATTGGACCAAGAGAGGACGAACTCCCCTAGATTGGACCAACAGGAGAGGAACTCCTTAGATTGGACCAAGAGAGGACGAACTCCCCTAGATTGGTCCAACAGGAGACGAACTCCTTAGATTGGACCAAGAGAGGACGAACTCCCTTAGATTTGACCAACAGGAGACGAACACCTTAGATTGGACCAAGAGAGGACGAACTCCTTAGACTGGACCAAGAGAGGACGAACTACCTTTGATTGGACCGAGAGGAGACGATCTCCTTAGATTGGACCAAGAGAGGATGAACTCCCTTAGATTGGTAGGACACGAACTCGTTAGATCGGACCATGAGAGGACGAACTCCCTTAGATTGGATCAAGAGAGGAAGAAATCCCTCAGATTGGACCAGGAGAGGACAAACTCCCTTAGATTGCACTAACATGAGGCGAACTCCTTAGATTGGACCACGAAGGACGAACTTCTTAGCTTGGACCCAGAGCAAACGAACTCCCTTAGATTTGACCAACAGAGACAACTCCTTTAGATTTGGACCAAGAGACGAACTCCCCTTTATTGGATCAGAGAGGACAACTCCTTTACATGAGACCAAGAGAGGAATGAATTCCTTACATTGGACCAAGAGAGGACGAACTCCCTCAGATTGGATGAACAGGAGACGAAATCCTTAGATTGGACCAATAGGAGACAAACTCCTTAGATTGGACCAAGAGAGGAAGAACTCCCGTAGATTGGACTAACAGGAGACGAACTCCCTCAGATTGGACCAATAGGAGACGAACTCCTTAGATTGGACGAAGAGAGGAGGAACTCCTTAGATTGGACCATGACAGGACGATCTCCCTTAGATTGGGCCAAGAGAGGAAGAACTCCCACAGATTGGAACAAGAGAGGACGAACTCACTCAGAATGGACCAACAGGAGACGAACTCCTCAGATTGGACCAGGCGAGGACGAACTACCTTACATTGGACCATCAGGAGACGAACTCCTTAGATTGGACCAACAGAGGACGAACTCCCTTAGATTGGACCAACAGGAGACGATCTCCTTAGATTGGACCAAGAGAGGACGAACTCCCCTAGATTGGATCAACAGGGACAACCTCCTTAGATTGGACCAAGAGGAGACGACTCCCTTATAGACCAAGAGACTACGAACTTCCCTTAGATTGGACCACACAACGAACTCCTTAGCTTGGACCAGAGAGGACGACATCCCTTAATTGGATCAGAGAGACGGACTCCCTTAGATTTAGACCAAGAGAGGGCGAACTCCCTGAGATTGGACGAACAGGAGACGAACTCCTTAGATTGGACCAAGAGGAGACGAACTCCTTAGATTGGACCAAGAGAGGAGGAACTCCCTTAGATTGGACGAACAGGAGACGAACTCCTTAGATTGGACCAACAGGAGACGAACTCCTTACATTGGACCAAGAGAGGACGAACTCCCCTAGATTGGACCAACAGGAGACGAACTCCCTCAGATTGGACCAATAGGAGATGAATCCCTTAGATTAGACCAAGAGACGACGAACTCCCTTAGATTGGACCAACAGCAACGAACTCCTTAGATTGGACCAAGAGAGGACGAACTCCCTGAGATTGGACGAACAGGAGACCAACTGCTTAGATTTGACCAAGAGGAGACGAACTCCTTAGATTGGACCAAGAGAGGACTAACTCCCTCAGATTGGGACCACAGGAGCCAACTCTCTTAGATTGGCCAAGAAGGACGAACTCCCTTCATTGGACCCACATAGACCGAACTCCTTAGATTGGAGCAAGAGAGGACGAACACCCTCAGATTGTACCAACCGGAGATGAACTTCTTAGATTGGACCAAGAGAGGACGAACTCCCTTAGATTGGACCAATAGGTAACAAACTCCTTAGATTGGACGAAGAGGTGACGAACACCATAGATTGGACGAAGAGAGGACGTACTCCCTTCGATTGGACCAAGAGGAGACCAGCTCCTTAGATTGGACCAAGAGAGGACGAACTCGGTTGGATTGGACCAACAGGAGACGAACTCCTTAGATTGGACAAAGAAGTGACAAACTACCAAAAAGAGGTTAACTTTTTAGATTGGACCGAGAGGAGACGAACACTTTAGATTGGACCAACAGAGGACAAACTCCCTTAGATTGGACAAACAGGAGACGAACTCCTTAGATTGGACAGGAGGACACGAACTCCAAAGATTGGACGAAGACAAGACGAACTCCCTCAGATTGGACCAACAGGAGACGAACTCTTTAGCTTGTACCAAGAGAGGACGAACTCCCCTTAGATTGGACGAACAGGAGACGAACTCCTTAGATTAGACCAAAAAAGGACGAACTCCCTTAGATTGGACGAACAAGAGACAAACTACTTAGATTGGACCAAGAGGGGACGAACTCCTTAGATTGGACCGAGAGAGGACGAACTACCTCAGATTGGACCAAAAGGAGACGAACACCTTAGATTGGACCAAGAGAGGACGAACTCCCCTAGATTGGACCAACAGGAGACGAACTCCTAAGATTGGACCAAAAGGAGACGAACTCCTTAGATTGGACCAAGAGAGGGCGAACTCCATTAGATTGCACCAACTTGAGACGAACTCCTTAGATTGGGCGAAGAGAGGACGAACTGCTTAGATTGGACCCACAGGAGACGAGTCCATTTTTTGTTTTTTAGATTGGACCACGAAAGATAACTGCCTTAAGATTGGACCACCATGAGACGAACTCCCTTAGATTGGACAATAGATAACGACTCACTTAGATTGGACGAACAGGAGACGAACTCCTTAGATTGGACCAAGAGGAGACGAACTCCTTAGATTGGATCGAGAGAGGACGAACTCCCTCAGATTGGACCAAGAGCAGACGAACTCCTTAGATTCGACGAAGAGAGGACGAACTCCCCTAGATTGGACCAACAGGAGACGAACTCCTTAGATTAGACCAAGAGAGGACGAACTCCCCTAGATTGGACCAACAGCAGACGAACTCCGTAAATTGGACGAAGAGGAGGCGAACTCCTTAGATTGGACCAAGAGAGGACGAACTCCGTTAGATTGGACCAAGAGAGGACGAACACCCCTAGATTGGAGGAACAGGAGACAAACTCCTTAGATTGGACCAAGAGGAGACGAACTCCTTAGATTGGACCCACAGCAGACGAACTCCTTATATTGGACCAACAGGAGACGAACTCCTTAGATTGGACGAAGAGAGAATGAACTCCCTGATATTGGACGAACAGGAGACGAACAACTTAGATTGGACCAAGAGGAGACGAACTCCTTAGATTGGACCAAGAGAGGACGAACTCCCTTAGATTGCACCAACTTGAGACGAACTCCTTAGATTGGGCGAAGAGAGGACGAACTCCTTAGATTGGACCCATAGTAGACGAAGTCCTTAGATTGGACTAAGAAAGGATGAACTGCCTTAGATTGGAACAACAGGAGACGAACTCCTTAGATTGGACCGAGAGAGGACGAAGGCCCTCAAATTGGACCAATAGGAGACGAACTCCTTAGATTGGACCGAGAGAGGGCGAACTCCCTTAGATTGGACCAACAGGAGACGAACTCCATAGATTGGACCAAGAGAGGACGAACTCCTTAGATTCGACCAAGAGAGGACGAACTCCCTTAGATTGGACTAACAGGAGACGAACTACTTAGATTGGACCAAGAGAGGACGAACTCCTTTGATTCGACCAAGAGACGACGAACTCCCTTAGATTGGACAAACAGGAGACGAACTACTTAGATTGAACCAAAAGGAGACGAACTCCTTAGATTGGACCAAGAGATGACTAACTCCGTAGATTGGCACCAACTTGAGACGAATCCTTAGATTGGGCGAAGAAGAGACGACCGCCTTATATTGGACCCATAGTTAGACAAAGTCCCTTAATTGGGACAAGAAAGGATGAACTGCCTTAGATTGGAACAACAGGTGACGAACCTCCTAGATTTGCACCGGAGAGGACGAAGGACTCAAATTGGACCAATATGAGACGAACTCCTTCGATGGACCGAGAGAGGGCGAACTCCCTTAGATTGACCAACAGGAGAACTGACCCCATAGATTGGACCAAGAGAGGACGAACTCCTTAGATTGGACCAAAAGAGGACTAACTCCCTCAGATTGGACCAACAGGAGACGAACTCCTTAGATTGGACGAAGAGAGGACGCACTCCCTTAGATTGGACCAACAGGAGACGAACTCCTTAGATTGGACGAAGAGAGGACGAAATCCCTTAGATTGGACCAAGAGGAGACGATCTCCTTAGATTGTACTAAGAGAGGACAAACTCCCTCAGATTGGACCAAGAGGAGACAAACTCCTTAGATTGGACCAAGAGAGGACAAACTCCCTTAGATTGAACCAAGAAGAGACAAACTCCTTAGTTTGGCCCAAAGAGGACGTAACCCACTCACATTGACCACAGGTACGAACTGGCTTATATTGTAACCAAGAGGAGACGAACTCCTTACATTTGGACCAAGAGAGGACGAAACTCCGTAGATAGGACCCACAGAAACGAACTCCCTAGATGGACCACAGGACGAACTCCGTTAGATTGGACAAAGAGGCACAAACACCTGATTGTACAAGCGAGGACTAAAATCCCTTAGATTGGTCTAAGAGGAGACGAACTCCTTAATTGGACCAAGAGGACACGAACTCACTTAGATTGGACAAACAAGAGACAAACTTCTTAGATTGGACCAAGAGGAGACGAACTCCTTAGATTGGACCAAGAGAGGACGAACTCCCTCATGATTGGAGCAAGAGGAGACGAACTCCTTAGATTGGACCAAGGGAGGACGAACTCCCTCAGATTGCACCAACCGGTGACGAACTCCTTAGATTGGACCAAGAGAGCACGAACTCCCTGAGATTGCACCAACAAGAGACGAACTCCTTAGATTGGACCAAGAGAGGACGAACTCCCTAAGTTTGGACGAACAGGAGACGAACTCCTTAGATTGGACAACATAAACTGAATCCTTAGATTGGTCCCAAGAGCGGAACGAACTCCCTCAGATAGATCAGGGAAGGACGAACTCCTTAATTGGGGGACCAAGTGTAGACGAACTCCTAGATTGGACAAAGAGAGGAGACGACTCCCCTACATTGACCACCATGAGACAACGGCTATACATTGGTGACCAAGAGGAGACGACTCCTTACTGGACAGAGAGGACGACTCCTTAGATCGGACCCCAAAGAACGAACTCCCCATAGAGTGTGGACCAATTTCGGAGACGAGACTCCGTAGATTGGCAAAGAGGAGACAAAACCCCTTAGATTGGATCAAGAGGACGAAATTCCCTTAGATGGGACCCAACAGCCAACGAACCCTTAGATTGACCGAGAGGACGAACTCCCGTTAGATTGTACCAACAGGAGACGAACTCCTTAGATTGGACCAAGAGGACACGAACTCCTTAGATTGGACCAAGAGAGGGCGAAATCCCTCAGATTGGACGAACAGGAGACGAACTCGTTAGATTGGACCAACAGGAGACGAACTCCTTACATTGGACCAAGAGGAGACGAACTCCCCCTAATTTGATCCACAGGAGACAAACTCGCCCAGATTGGACCATAGGAGATTCACTCCTTGATTGGCAAGGAAGGACGAACTCTCCCTTATATTGGACCAACATCAACGAACATCCTTAGATTTGTCCAAGAGAGACGAACTCCCTCAGATTAGATCAGAGAGACGAACTCCTTATGATTAGTACGCAAGTGTAGACGAATCCTTAGATTGGACAAGAGATCGATCTCACCTCAATTGGCCGACTGAGACGAACACCTTAGATAGGATCAAGAGGAGACGAACTCCTTAGATTGGACCAAAACAGGACTAACTCCCTCAGATTGGACCAACAGGAGACGAACCCCTTAGATTGGACCAAGAGAGGACGAACTCCCTTAGATTGGACCAATAGCAACGAACTCCTTAGATTGGACCAAGAGAGGACGAACTCCCTTACATTGGATCAAGAGAGGACGAACTCCTCAGATTAGACGAAGAGACGATGAACTCCCTGAGATTGGACGAACAGGAGACGAACTCCTTAGATTGGACCAAGAGAGAGACTAACTCCTTAGATGGACCACAGAGGTCGAACCCCTCATATTGGCTGAACAGGAGACAATTCCTTGGATTGGACTAATATGAGACGAACTCCTTAGATTGGACCAAGAGAGGAAGAACTCCCCTAATTTGACCCCAGGAGACGAACTCCCTTAGATTGGACCAAGAGAGGACGAACTCCCCTAGATTGGACCAACAGGAGAGGAACTCCTTAGATTGGACCAAGTGAAGACGAACTCCCCTAGATTGGTCCAACAGGAGACGAACTCCTTAGATTGCACCAAGTGAGGATGAACTCCCTGAGATTGGACGAACAGGTGACGAACACCTTAGAATGGACCAGGAGGAGACGAACTCCTTAGATTGGACCAAAAGAGGTCGAACTCCCTCAGATTGCATGAACAGGAAACGAAATCCTTAGATTGGACCAATAGGAGACGAACTCCTTAGATTGGACCAAGAGAGGAAGAACTCCCTTAGATTGGACCCACAGGAGACAAACTCCATAGATTGGACCAAGAGAGGACGAACTCCCCTAGATTGGACCAACAGGAGAGGAACTCCTTAGATTGGACCAAGAGAGGACGAACTCCCCTAGATTGGTCCAACAGGAGACGAACTCCTTAGATTGGACCAAGAGAGGACGAACTCCCTTAGATTTGACCAACAGGAGACGAACACCTTAGATTGGACCAAGAGAGGACGAACTCCTTAGACTGGACCAAGAGAGGACGAACTACCTTTGATTGGACCGAGAGGAGACGATCTCCTTAGATTGGACCAAGAGAGGATGAACTCCCTTAGATTGGTAGGACACGAACTCGTTAGATCGGACCATGAGAGGATGAACTCCCTTAGATTGGATCAAGAGAGGAAGAAATCCCTCAGATTGGACCAGGAGAGGACAAACTCCCTTAGATTGCACTAACATGAGGCGAACTCCTTAGATTGGACCACGAGAGGACGAACTTCCTTAGATTGGACCAAGAGCAACGAACTCCCTTAGATTTGACCAACAGGAGACGAACTCCTTAGATTGGACCAAGAGAGGACGAACTCCCTTTGATTGGATCAAGAGAGGACGAACTCCTTACATTAGACCAAGAGAGGATGAATTCCTTACATTGGACCAAGAGAGGACGAACTCCCTCAGATTGGATGAACAGGAGACGAAATCCTTAGATTGGACCAATAGGAGACAAACTCCTTAGATTGGACCAAGAGAGGAAGAACTCCCGTAGATTGGACTAACTGGAGACGAACTCCCTCAGATTGGACCAATAGGAGACGAACTCCTTAGATAGGACGAAGAGAGGAGGAACTCCTTAGATTGGACCATGACAGGACGATCTCCCTTAGATTGGGCCAAGAGAGGAAGAACTCCCACAGATTGGAACAAGAGAGGACGAACTCACTCAGAATGGACCAACAGGAGACGAACTCCTCAGATTGGACCAGGCGAGGACGAACTACCTTACATTGGACCATCAGGAGACGAACTCCTTAGATTGGACCAACAGAGGACGAACTCCCTTAGATTGGACCAACAGGAGACGATCTCCTTAGATTGGACCAAGAGAGGACGAACTCCCTTAGATTGGATCAACAGGAGACGAACTCCTTAGATTGGACCAAGAGGAGACGAACTCCTTAGATTAGACCAAGAGACGACGAACTCCCTTAGATTGGACCAACAGCAACGAACTCCTTAGATTAGACCAAGAGAGGACGAACTCCCTTAGATTGGATCAAGAGAGGACGAACTCCTTAGATTAGACCAAGAGAGGGCGAACTCGCCTGAGATTGGACGACAGGAGACCGAACTCCTTAGATTGGACCAAGAGGAGACGAACTCCTTCGATGGACCAAGATAGAGGAACTCCTTAATTGGACTACAGAGACGACTCCTTCATTGGACCAACGGAGAACGACTCCTCATGACAGAAGGACGAACTCCCCTAATTTGACCAACCGAGACGAACTTCCTCAGATTGGACCAATAGGAGATGAAATCCCTTAGATTAGACAAAAAGACGACTAACTCCCCCTTAGATTGGGACCAACACAACGAACTCCTTAGATTGGACCAAGAGAGGACGAACTCCCTGAGATTGGACGAACAGGAGACCAACTGCTTAGATTTGACCAAGAGGAGACGAACTCCTTAGATTGGACCAAGAGAGGACTAACTCCCTCAGATTGGACCAACAGGAGACGAACTCCTTAGATTGGACCAAGAGAGGACGAACTCCCTTAGATTGGACCCACAGGAGACGATCTCCTTAGATTGTACCAAGAGAGGAGGAACACCCTCAGATTGGACCAACAGGAGACGAACTCCTTAGATTGGGCCAAGAGAGGACGAACTCCCTTAGATTGGACCAACAGGAGACGAACTCCTTAGATTGGACGAAAAGGTGACGAACACCATAGATTGGACGAAGAGAGGATGAACTCCCTTTGATTGGACCAAGAGGAGATATGTTCCTTAGATTGGACCAAGAGAGGACGAACTCGGTTGGATTGGACCAACAGGAGACGAACTCCTTAGATTGGACAAAGAAGTGACAAACTACCAAAAAGAGGTTAACTTTTTAGATTGGACCGAGAGGAGACGAACACTTTAGATTGGACCAACAGAGGACAAACTCCCTTAGATTGGACAAACAGGAGACGAACTCCTTAGATTGGACAGGAGGACACGAACTCCAAAGATTGGACGAAGACAAGACGAACTCCCTCAGATTGGACCAACAGGAGACGAACTCTTTAGCTTGTACCAAGAGAGGACGAACTCCCCTTAGATTGGACGAACAGGAGACGAACTCCTTAGATTAGACCAAAAAAGGACGAACTCCCTTAGATTGGACGAACAAGAGACAAACTACTTAGATTGGACCAAGAGGGGACGAACTCCTTAGATTGGACCGAGAGAGGACGAACTACCTCAGATTGGACCAAAAGGAGACGAACTCCTTAGATTGGACCAAGAGAGGACGAACTCCCCTAGATTGGACCAACAGGAGACGAACTCCTAAGATTGGACCAAAAGGAGACGAACTCCTTAGATTGGACCAAGAGAGGGCGAACTCCATTAGATTGCACCAACTTGAGACGAACTCCTTAGATTGGGCGAAGAGAGGTCGAACTCCTTAGATTGGACCCACAGGAGACGAAGTCCTTAGATTGGACCAAGAAAGGATGAACTGCCTTAGATTGGACCAACAGGAGACGAACTCCTTAGATTGGACCAAGAGATGACGAACTCACTTAGATTGGACGAACAGGAGACGAACTCCTTAGATTGGACCAAGAGGAGACGAACTCCTTAGATTGGATCGAGAGAGGACGAACTCCCTCAGATTGGACCAAGAGCAGACGAACTCCTTAGATTCGACGAAGAGAGGACGAACTCCCCTAGATTGGACCAACAGGAGACGAACTCCTTAGATTAGACCAAGAGAGGACGAACTCCCCTAGATTGGACCAACAGCAGACGAACTCCGTAAATTGGACGAAGAGGAGGCGAACTCCTTAGATTGGACCAAGAGAGGACGAACTCCGTTAGATTGGACCAAGAGAGGACGAACACCCCTAGATTGGAGGAACAGGAGACAAACTCCTTAGATTGGACCAAGAGGAGACGAACTCCTTAGATTGGACCCACAGCAGACGAACTCCTTATATTGGACCAACAGGAGACGAACTCCTTAGATTGGACGAAGAGAGAATGAACTCCCTGATATTGGACGAACAGGAGACGAACAACTTAGATTGGACCAAGAGGAGACGAACTCCTTAGA